>RJWT010044262.1:0-11818 GCA_004365215.1 Cuniculus paca
CGAAAGGAGGAATTATAGCTACATTAGTGGTTGGCCACAATTCCATAGCTGAGCCCCCACTTCCCTGTCCCCTTTCTTCAGCCCTTCCTCCCCTCCGCATCCCAGGCTATAGACAAACAAGCTCTCCAATCTAATTCTTATCAAGATGGAAACAAGGCCAGACCTGCTCTTCTAGATAAAATGCTTTGGCTTCTAACTGCCTGTCTGCTTATCTTTCATCTTGCAGTGTTAACCATAACCCCTTTCCTGACCTGCTCTACTTCTTGTTTTCAGATGAGCAGTAAGGACTGGGGGGAAAGCATGCTTAAATGGACAAGTTCACCCTCTCACGTTCCTCTCCATTCCTTTTAAAGTCTATTGAAACCTGTTCATGTTCAAAACAGCTTTCTAAAAATCATTAAAAAAAATCATAGTGCATGTACTACATGCAATTTGCTATATTTCTAATTCATTCTTTTCCTCTCTTTGCTCTTCCTGCTCTGTATAACTATATATATTTTTTAAGTACTAAACTTTTTTGTGTTGATCTTCTTTCCAGGGCATATATGTAAGGATTTTCCAATGAATAGAAGGTTTTATATAGTTATTTTTTCTACTTTGCCTCCACATTGTGTGATTAGATCCTAAGAAGCTGAATCATCTTCTCATCTAAACTGTTTGGTTTGGCTTACCTGAATTCTTGTGCTCTCATACAAACAAAACATTGCACTTTCCCGAGCAGGTGAAAGTTAAGATCGCCAGCAGTCAGGCAATGCGACTGTGCGGCCTGGGCTGGCTCGCTGTGTGAGGTTATCTGGGACAGTACCTTTCTTTGACCCTTGATCCTTATACACACGGTATGTATAAAATAAGCTAAATCTCTTTCTATTCTTGAGGATCCTAGGGAATTTGATTCTCCTATATTTTGAAACAACTATGAAGTCGAATTGTGTAAGACTGAACAGAGTGTCAGTGTTGTAAACACCGTATTCTGCTTGATGACACCTTTACCCCACACAAAATCATGTACCTGAACCCTGCGTGTCCTTGAAAATAAGGGAATCTTTCCAAAAGAACTTCAGCTCCTTGTGAGAAAACTCTTCTGCTAATACAAGGTGTTTCTTTTGTTTTTGTTTTCCCCTTTGGCATTGAAAACTAAATCTATACAACGCATCAGAAAAGTAGAAGTATATTACAGGGGCTCTGCTCTGACTTGGGCCTTCCATTTCATTTTCTTAGTGTAGAAAAACATGAATCTTAACATTGTGTTGCTTATTTTTCTTTTGTATTTCTTTCTTGCAAATTGAGAATCTGACCCTTTAAAGTCAATTCTCTTAACAGTATTGGGGAAATAGTATCACTGTATTTAACTTATAAATACACAGTAGAGGCCTACCATGTATAACATCTTTATTTTGGTGCTAATAGGGGAGGGAGATAAATACCTGCCTATAAAGAAATAGTTTTATTCCAGGAAAATGAAGTATGATATTTCTCCCTAACTATGGCTTTCTTATAGTGCTAATTATTCCATGTTCAGGATACTACATTCTTTAATAATAACACATTTCACTGTCCCTCTGTATCCGTAAGTGAGGTTCTAAGTGTCTATCAAGACAATTGATCTTCATATATTGCTTGTCTTAAAGGAGACTCATACTTACTAGAAAATGTTCTCTCTTATCCCTTCTATAAACCCTTAGTCCATAAGTAAATCTGTAAAACTTTTTTCCTTTGTAATAAATAACATTTTCCCATGACTCAATTAGGGCTGAGAATGCTAAGGGATAATTGAGCTTATTATACTTTTTGTTGAATAAGGGGAAATTTTTTAGTACCCTGTTACTCTGAAAATTCTCCTTTAGTTGTCCATGGTCATGAGAATTTGTCCTCTTTTGTTATAGATATTAGTTGAGCTAATCTATTTCTTTTCTTAGAGACATAGAATTTTCACTGGACATTGTTCTTTGCTTTGGGTTGGGTTTGATTTTTTGTTTGTTGACTACAGGGCAAGGGACAAGTCTAAAGAAAATAAAATTATTCACTGTCAAATGGCCAAATGTCTTTGAAGTCTACTGAAAATTCCAAAAGTATAAAGAGAGCAGTAGGATTGGGAATTAAGGTATGTGATGGTGCATAAATTTCACAGCCTTTCTATAAAAATCTTTGAATAAACATTTCTTAAGATCCCTGTGTACCGAGAAAAAATATTTTTAAAAAACTAGTCTAGGCTGGTGGCTTAATTCATAGTCACAGCACTTACATAGCCAATGGAAGGTTCTGGATTCTTCCCCACAAAATAAATGAAAAAAAAAAAAAAAGCTAGACAGACCCATGTGTGAGAGAGAAACAGGTTATCTGGCACAAGTTACAAGAAGACAGTGAAAGGGAAAAGCTAGATGGACCTTTGGGTCATGAGTTTTGACTTGAGCATGAATTTGCTTTAGAAAGATAAGTTTGAGAAATGGTTTGAGGCAAGGGCCGCTCAAGTATGAGAAAAGACTGACGTGAATTACTAAGTGAGAAGTGGAAAAATCATACCTGAAACGCATTTGGAAGCATATGACGACGCGTTGGGTCAGGAAAAGACACACAGTTAAATGAAATCTGGACAACGGAGAGAAGAATGGAGGTGGGGCTGACACTACAAAGTAAGGAGGGAAAGTTGACAGGAGATACCACAAGAGACATTGCCACAGTTCAGAGCTTAAAGAAATAAAAGCTCCAACTATAGCTTTCTGGGGATTAGCGGAGCTGTAGGCTTAGAACTCAAAGGAGAAGGTAAGGCTAATTGTTTTGGTTTTTTAGAGCCTAAGGTCCAAAAAATGTTATAGAAATTGTGAGAAAGTTTCTAGAGTTCACTCACAGGCCATCATGTTTAGAAAGAAAATCTCAAGTCAAAGCAGTATCTAGAGGAAACCCCACAAGTGCGGAGTTCATGAAGAGGAGGAAAAACAAAGCTAGAGGGCTTATAATACCTGATTTTAAGATTTAGTATAAGGCTACAGTCATAAAGACAGTATGATATTGATGTAACAATAGACAAACTAACAACAGAACAGAAAAGTCCACACTCATGGAGACAACTGACTTAGATATAATTTCAAGGGCAATTCAGTGCAGAAACTATCTTCAATAAATGGGCTAGAGCAGTTGCCATTAAAGGAAGTTTGATTCATACTTCATCCCTTACACAAAGATTAGCTAAAAATGGATCACAGACTTTCTTAAGAAGAAAAATCACCAATCTCCAGAAACTATTTGAAAATCATATTTTTGACAATAGATTCGTATCTAAAATTTTAAGTCTCAAACTCGATATAAGGAAAAAAGCCCCCCAAAAAAACCTAGTAAAAGATTTGAAAACAGTGAAAGATATACATTAAATCAACACAAGATACTCACCATCATTAAACAAATGCAAAATAAAAAAAAAAAAACCAGGGATACTATCTTTTTCAATGGCTAAAATTAGCATACTGCTTTTACCAAGTGATAGCAAGGATTTGGAGAAGTCAACTGTAAGTCTATACATTAGCTGGTGGGAATGTAAAATGTCCCTCACTTTGGAAATCAGTCCATTTTTCAGGTGAATATACTGCTATAGGATCTGTGCATTTTAACCAACAGAAATGAAAGTGTATGTTCATGGGAAAATTTGTAAATAAATGTTTGTTGAAACTTTATTTGTAATATCCAGAATTTGGAAATAATCCACATGTCCAAAGAGTACAGACTTGAAAGCTTGGAAAATTTTTGGTGTATTTATATGACTTTATACACAACACAATATGGAATGACTTATTTATACACAAAAAAAGCATTATGAGTCTCAAAATCATTGTGCTGACTAAAAAAAAAACCCAGGAAAAAAAGAATAAATATTGTGTTCTTCTGTTTATAAAATTCTAGAAAATAAGACTGATCAGTAGAGACAGAAACTAGTGATTTTGCTCAGGGATGAACACAAACTGGGGGAGAGGAGACAAGAGTGATTACGGAGGATCATGAGGAAATTTTTGAGGGCGATAGATATCTTCATACTTGCAGCGATGGGTGTGTAAATATATCAAAACCTCAGATTGCTCATTTTAAATATGTTCAGTTTGTTGTCTGCTGTGGGATTATGTGTGCAAAGGGATGGTACAAAATCTTCATGGGATGAAGGAAACAAGGATTACTAGAAGACATACCCAAGCCTTGCAAAGTAATGAAAAGAATATGAGCCTTAGCATTAGACACAATCTCAAATGCAGGCTCTTTTTGCATATAAGCCATGTTCCGTTTATCTTGCTGCCTCATCCCTGTAGTTGCTATAGTTTACTGCCAAGAATTAAACAATCGGAGGAGTTTAAGTTTGTAGTAGGAAACAGGCAAGCGATGTGGGGTAGCTACACTTCCTAATGTTGAATAACAGATGTTTTTAACTCATTAAAAAAAAATTCCCGAAACTGTCTTAATTCCATTATTTGTTTGCTATGGATGGTCTGTTACTGCCTGGAACGTTTTGGTGATTAATATAATCAGCCTGCAGTGAGAAAACAGTAACAGAGAGAGGCCATTTGACCCCTGGAAGATGAATCCTGAAAGAGAACTTAATATCCACAGTGTTTGGTATTTCGTAAGGCCATGAAGTAGGGCCCAGCATATGTTTATAAATTTAAATTCTGAGTATAGTTCCTTATCCAGAATTGAGACAAAATAACTATTTTCTAGAATCATTGGCAGTATGTCTTCAAAGTAAATCATCAATCCTTTAAATGCATATCACACAGTACCTTGAAACTCCTGTAATTATAATGACATTAGGGTCACTGCTAAATTACAACTTTTTTCTTTCAGTACATTTCAGGACATTTGCACTGAGCTACTGCTAGCCCTACTTGTTTTTATTTTGAGACAAACTAGGCTCAGACTTGCAATCCTCCTGCCTCAGCCAGCCACAGTGCTGGGATTATAGGTGTGTGCCACCATGCCTAGCTTGAATTATAACTTTGGATGTAATTAAACTGAACTTTTAAAGACTAACTTGTGTCTTTCAGATGTTCTCTGGCAACATGAAGGATCGAGAATTTAGCTATTTACTAACCTGTAAGAAAAAAGAAGGAATGCAAAAGCTCAATTTTAAGATCTCTTGGTTGTGAACTGAGAATTCAAGTATATAGTTTGAACACATTCTGATAATCTCAATCCTTGGTGATTTCATGGTAGCTCAGCTTGTCTCAAGTTTTACACTACGATTAAGTGCAAAGTGGGATGTCGTCTTAGTGATCAGGATACATTTGCTAAAGATAGCACACTCCACCCCATCTGACCCCTCTGGTAGCAATTCACCGCACGCTGAGTCCTATGACTTCACAGCTATAAAGGGTCTGGCATGAGCTTTGCCCTGCTTTATATCGTGGCTGGAATTAGTTGATAACCCAATCCTGGGCTTTGGTTCGACTCTAAGCATTACTAAATGAAGTCATACGTTGTTTCTAGAAGATCCACCACCAAAAACATTTTTCTGTTCATTTCTTGGGTTCTTGCAGAGTACATGATTAGGGAGAATATCACCGAAGCAAGTATTTTGAGTTCACAGACAGAAGAACATGTTCTGCGAGTCAAAACCTCATAAAACTGTCCGAACTGGAAATGAGCTAATAGTGTAAAGTTAACATTGCAAAGTGAGTACTGTAAAGTTAATTTGGCACACGTTTAATGATACACATTATTGTGCTATGTGGTAATTAGCCATAAATGGCAAGCAATTCATGTATACGGCTGAAATGAGAAGTTTTACGCAGCCAACCCAATTTGAATGGATCTTTTTTTCTTGCTTCACTAATTTTCCATTTTCTATGAACAGTAGCAATGTGGACACCTTTCCTGACACCTAGCCTTTAAGAACCTCAGTAGAGAATGATTATACTGTTTTAAAAGTATACTTGATGTCCGAGGAGACGTGCTTAGCCTGATTTGAATATTACACCATGTATCAAAATACCTAAGTAGATACACTTTTTTACGTGTCAACTCAGAACTAAACTTCAAATGTACTTGAAATCACTCCCACTTCCTTGCTGTGGGTTTGTGCTGCTTATCCAGTTCATTCTCGCTGCATTGATACTTTCTAGAAAGTGTTCAAAAGATGCTGAACAAAGTCCAAAGGAGTCCCAGTCTTTGCTCCTCTTCCCCACCCCACTCTGTGGCCTGGGTGGCAGAAGTGTGTGGACCTCACAAGAAAGTCTCTTCATTCTGACTTCCTGGAATACTGACAAGGGACTGGAGATCAAAGGGGGACATGCATTTCTCGAGGCCCACCCTTTGGGGTTGCAAAGTTTTCAGCTCTATCCCCTGAACCGTTCAGTCTCCAGGTGCAGTAACTACCACTTGCCCACTGCTCCTCCAAACCTGGAGGGAACGCATAGCTCTGCTCTCACACTGGGACACTGCAGGTGCCCCGAGTTTTCTTCTATTCACCTCCAAACAAGGACATCAAGCTCGTCAGTTTCAACTCATCATGTGTTTCCTGCTTGGGCCCTGAATAATTCACAAGGTATGATTTTACCTGTGAACGTTTATTTTGTCATGTTTCACAAAAAAACAAGGTTAACATAGCAGCATATCATTTCTTGTTTTACCTGTGTTGGGTTTTCTCAAGCTTGGTATTTGGAATGTGGTAGGACCGAGTATCCGGTTGACTTTATGAATCTGTAATGTGTAAGTACTACCTGAGGTCCTTTTGAAAATCAGTGGTATTCCACTGAGACAATCAGTGATCAAATTATAAATTGGAGAGAGGGTCAATAAGAAATTATTAAACCATGGTTTCTGACCAAGCAATGAATATACAGCATGCTGTATTTTGAAGTCACCCTTGTGAATTTAGAAACCACGTTCCTGAATGGTCCAAAGCTTTGTTTTCTGAGTTTCTTAACTTTAAATGGCCAGAGTTGTACATTTTTACTCACAGCACAGTCTGATGTAACTGTGTGAATCACCAGGGAAGTGCTTTTCCTTGCATACAATAATGCTTAATAAATTCAATTAAACAATTGACTGCTGAGTGCCTAACATATTAAGATTATTTGATCAATTGTGTAGAGAAGATATGGGACAGGAGAAATCGGAGGCAAAGAGATTAGTCAGGAATCTATTGCAATAGTCCAAGACAAACTAAATATTTACTAAGCTGTGTTATGACTTCGCTTTGGTCATTTTATTTTTGCTTAGTTTTGGGGTGGAGCTTTGGAGTAAAGCTGGTTGTTTCATTCTGGCATACTCTTTTGGGTTACAGTATTTACTTTCTTTTTCTGCATTACCTTTTCCATTTCATTCCTTGGTCAACCAATTAATTGAAGAAAAAGAAAAAGAAAGATACCTTCTGAGGACATTAAGATAGTTACAGTCTAATTAAGAAATAAAACACTGTATCAAGGAAAAATAATAGCAAAACAGCAAAGCAGCTGAGGACTTAGAATGTGGCTTGAGACTAATATCCAAATGAACAGTAGCGACAACAGGTGAGATTTCTGTGATGAGCTTGGCCTTAATGAATAAAGAGTTAAAAAGGAAGACTCAGATTTGGAGTAAGAGGTGTTCTAAGATAAGCAGAGTAACAAGAAATACTCGTACTTTTATCCTTTCCTTGTAAGCTCCCCTCTTCCCATCGAGGTACAGAGCTGTGTGAATTACAAGCAGGGTGTGGAAGTGTTCTCATTGGTTAGGGTAGGCCTTTCCACTTCCTTTTTTCCCCATTCTTCAAGGCTTACTGAGACCCGAAATGCTTGTCCAACATGTTGACGTACCGTGTATTTTCAAGTTTGGCTTAAAATCAAACAAAAGATCTACTTTTAACAAACAAAATTGAGCATACTTTATTCCAATTCATAGGAATTTTGTTTTCCCCAGGAATGGCATATACATGAAAAATACTTGTTGTCGGGCATGGTAGTATACCCCTGTAATCCCAACACTCAGGAGGCTGAGGCAGGAGGATCACCACAAGTTAGAGGCCAGTCTGGGCTACATAGTGAATTCAAGGCCAGCCTGAGCTACATAGCAAGACCCTGTCTCAAAAAACAAACAAGCAAAGGCAGGCGGACTGATTTGTTAAATTATTCTAGAAGTCATAAGGAAAAATTAAGTGCCCAGCATAGAGAATTATGAAAGATGCTAGTATTTGAATATATATGAGCTACAAATACTGACTAGAGCAGTTTATACATATTTGAGTACATTCATTTATTCCTTGCAATGAGCCAATGAGATGGTACTAAAAAATCGTCTTAATTTCATAGATGAGGAAACTGGTAAACAGAAGGAAAGTAACATACTTCATACCCCCCAGCTGGTAAACACTGAACCAGTGACCAAACCAAAGCAGTTAGAGTCCAAAACTTTGCCATTGAATGCCTTAAAAATGTTATAACTGATCGGATTCTTTCTCTGTAAAATCTACGAGTTGGAATTAGATAATCACTAAAGTTTCCATCCTGCTCTCGCACCTGCTATTTTGTGATGTGTTCGTCTCTCGCACATAGCTTCACACTTGCTCTCGTGTTAAAAATTAAGTGTTGGATTCACATCCTTGATTTCTCCTCTGCTTACAAGGCTCAAGTTCGAAGCTATCTGTCCTCACTCCCCAAAGGAATGAGCCCTTCACAGAAACTGACACCGGCTGTCCTGGGTTTGAATAACTTGAAGAGGATAGGATTCCAGGTCAGTAATCAACAACCCCTGTCTCAGATTTTCAGTCTTCCCAAATGTTCGAGGTGACAGAGAACCTATTTTCAGGATGCAATTAGAGAATTCTCCTGTATGGTGACAAACTTTAACATGGCAATGACGAAGAAATGGCTCTTTTTCACTGATACTAAGTGGATAATCTAGTTGTAGGAATACATCTATTCACAAAAGACCACATCGAGTTATTTCTATGTTGAATATTTTTAAAGTGGCCTATAAACATTTTTCCTCCAAACCGATCTAAATGAAAGAGAAATCTGCTTCTTCCGTGCACTCGCTCATGACCTATATAGCAGCAGCCTTGCAGGCCATGTGCAGAATCCAGCTCTCCCCGGCTGCTCCAGCATCTGAGGGAGGAAGTGCACCACGGAAGAGGAGGTTTAGAGGTGGGGAAGAAATCCCTACTTGTACACCATGAGTTTCCGGTCTTGGAATATTGACACAAAGAATTTTAAACAAACTCCCAGCCCTTTTCTCTCTCTCTCTCCTGGACATAGGAGTGTGTAAGCCGCCACTGGGCCCTCCTCCTGCACTGCCTACCACACAGGAAAGACTGGTGGAGACCATAATCCCCCACCACTGCTGCTTCCCCCCTCTCAACCAAGGAGGCTTCCTTCCTTCGTGTCTCCGAAGGAAACACGGGTATGGTGACATAAATGTCTTAGGGACAAAACATTACATTCCAGAGTTAGATGCAAGGGTTCTAATGAAAATTCCACTCAAGAAAGTACCCTACTGATTGGACAGGACAGGAAAGTGTAACTGCAAGGGAATGGGGTGGGGGTGAGTGTTCTGATTGAGATGCCAAAAGGTGGGTGGGAGGAAAGAGGATAGAACTGGGGTCGTGGTCTAAAGACCAACTTTTGGTGCTTAATTATTTTTGTTCCGAAACTAAAGTGATCCTTTGAAGTACTTCGATTGTAAATAGCAGATGAAGGGGCAGCCAAAGAAAACACCGATTACATTTGCGTTAGCCAGGTGTTTGCTGCATTTTCCTGGGATATTTTACATGCTGTAAAGATCTATAGGAAATAAAACTTGAGATGCTTCTTATACATATATCACACATATACCTATCATTCTAATATTTTGGATTATGGTACTACAAGTATTTGGGGATGGGAAAAGGATTTCCAGGATTTAGTCCCAAATTTTGTTTAAGCGACAGTGCCGTCGAGGCACTGGGATGTGAGAGGAACATGGTCAGAACTGTGGCCTGGAAGGGTAGGCATGCTCGTAGGTGTGACAAAGATGCCCTCAAAAGGTAGAATTGTCCCTCCTGACACATGGCCAAATGAGACCCTCGTGAGACCCTTCTAGGGATTTTTTTCTTATTTTTATTTCTTTTCCTCTGGTGACCTACAGGAATTCTAAATCATTTCTGCCATCCTTACACCTTTGTTTCTCATATGTGAATCGTGTAGCCTTCAGCATTTCCGCCCACGCGAGTCCATTTTTCTTTCTTACGTTGTCTGAGCTCTGGGAACCTGCCACTTGTCACCTCTGCCCTAGCTCCAGTGTTGTTCAGTGTCAGTTTGGATGGTGCCCTCTGGCCTGCCAGCCAAAGACTGCTTGCAGCTGCTCTCAGAAAATGCCAGCGTCCATCAGTCATAGCTCAAGAAATCGAGGGGCACTGGAGAGTTCCCTGGGAGACATCTAAGTAGTAGATGAACGTATTTATTGCATTTTGTGGGACTTTTTGGCTTCCCTCAAAGGCCAAGAAGCAAAGTGCAAGTATGTTGGTAAAATATAAATTAGTACTATATATAGGAAGTGGATAGGATAGTAATCCCCATCCAAAATTTTTAAAGGGAGGAGGGAGCAAAGAAATACTTAAATTCTTAAAGGTAACACCTGAAGGAGTCAAGTTCATATGTGACTCATTGACAATGACTGGACTGTTCTCATTTTCATACGTGAATCTATCATTCTAATATTTTGGATTGCAACCAGACTACGGAAGACTTTTAAAGAGTTAAACCTAAAATAAAAATCCACTTGTTGCCGCCATTCCCATTTGATCTGCTAATCAGTGATGGTTACCTGGTATCTTACTTTTCTCGTTGCTAAGACAAAATACCTGGCACCCAAAGTTAAAGGAGGAAAGGTTAATTTAGCTCAGTTTGTAGAGGTTTCAGTCTGTAATTGAGTAACTCCAAGGCAGGGTGGCACATGGCTGAGGGGCATCACAGAGGAGAAGCAGTTCATGGCAGGCAGAAGGTAGCAAAGCAACCAGAGTTGATGACAGCTCTTTCTATCCCTTATATCTTATCCAGGCTGCTGAGGGTGGGCAGCACTCACCCCCTTAATCCTAGTGCCCTTCAGCCTAGCACTGTACCATGAATCAACCCCAGCATCGCACACTCTAGATTCAGCCACCCCTGAAAAAGCCCCGCCTATGACTGCATGAGGCTTTGGGGGACATCTAGACACAAGCCGTAACAGCTGGTGTGTGTCTCCCTGCTTATGTATTGCATAGCCCAAGAATCCACTATGGTCTTTTCTCTAGAAGCTTGCCTCTTGAGGATTAAATATAGATTAAAAATGTTTGCTTTACTTAGGTTCTTGTCGTCTCTGATTTTCAGAAAAAGGATATTTCCAGTTCTAAAGTTCTAATAGTTTCAACTTAGCTAAAGGTCTGCATTTCAAACCCAATTAAGACCCAAAGGAAGAGCAAAAGTTTCTACTGAGTGGTAATAGCTGAATTGGAGAAAATAGATCACTGGAGAGCCCATCTTGTCTCCTCTGCAGAGACTGTAAAGTGATGCCAACATATCACTTTTTGAGCAAGAAAAGACGTATCCCACTAGTGATACAATCCACCAGGAAATCCAGTTCTGTTAAACTATCCCTTGCATTCGGACAAATACATGGAGTCCAAGGGCAATTCCAGGCTCTCATGCAGGATAGACCTGGCTACCCTAATCATGAAGTTCGTTTTGGTGAATTGCACAGTGTGGTACTGGCATGAATCAACTTTTTCTACATCTTGAGTGATGAGGAAAGTGAGCGAGTTGGGGAGAGCTCAGAAAGAAACAGAAAACACATAGCCTTACAGGAATGGTATTTAGACTGCTGTCAGTTAAGATGAATTTTAAAAGATGAA
>RJWT010044263.1:0-11823 GCA_004365215.1 Cuniculus paca
CTTGATAGGTGAAAAGACAATGGAAAATAGAGTATGTGTGTTTATAGCATACTCTTTAATTTTGTAAAACAAAACATTGTAGCTACTTATGTTACTTGTGCTTGAATCATGTTACCTAGATTACAACACTTAAAAATCTAACAGTGATTTTTGAAACTTTTCTTATACTCATAAAAGGACTGAACTCTAGCTGGGATACTTCATTTCTATTTAATACTTCATTGTCACTTTAAGAATTCTTCTACATATTTACTTTTAAAGCAGTGGTTCCAGGATTTACACATCTGGGTGAGCCCACTGTTCCTTTTAAGAAGTTGAGGACAGACAAGTGCAAGCTGAATAGTGATTAACTTCAACTAACAATGGGTCAAATCTCTCAGGCTGAAGCAGTGGGAAATTTTTAGCTGTGGGATTACTTGCTGTCTACACCCCCTGGGATTCGGGAGGATTCCCTGGAAGGACAAACCAGCCATGAGGACAGTTTAGCTGTACAGGAGATCACCTACCAATAGTTGGGATCTGTCCTGTTAAGATAACTTTCTCTAATGGTCAAGCTTGGTTTTGAATAAAATTAGCATGATAGTCACATGTTAATCCTTTATGACAAAATTCTTGAGGGTTTACTTTTTTGTAAGAATGGGTTGATTCATCACTGTTTTCTTCTACAAAGATACATATCCAAGAAGCAATCAAACAGATTCTCCACACTAACTATTTTGGACCAACAGTAAATCAAGTGTTTATACAAGAAAAAGCTAACAAGACTGACTTTTTAAATCTCATTTATTTTAAAAAAGTTTAGAAAATCTTGAACCTGAATTTACTTCTAAGCTCTCATAAATTCCTGATTTCTAGAATAAAGAGAAATTGTTAAGTTTAATGCTTATTACATTATGGCCATCATGTGTTTATGGTTAGTAAATCTCTATTTTTAACTTGTTATTTTTAAACTTTATGTAAAAATAAGTTAAAATTTTGACAGACTAAATTTTTCTTTCTAGATATTTAAAAATATTAATTTTATGTGGTTTAATTCTAAGTTCTAAAACAGGTACATTCATAACATAATTTGTAACTCATAGATAGAAAACTACTGGAAGCCAAGAACTATTAACAGTGATATGGCAGAAATGAAATTTTGTCTTTACAATATAACGTGTCTGAATAATGTTGCTTCAGAAACTTGATTTATGTTGTTGATGGTTCATTGATGGATCAATTGACAGTAATTATGTTTTGTAATCAGTTAAAAAAAAGAAATCAGTAACATATTGACTTTTTTCAGGTAAGACACAAGCTCCCTGAGCCTCTATAATAGGAGAAAGAAGCAATGACATTTAAGTCAGTCTAATTTATTCCTGAGAAAGAGGTTATCGACTATAGTTCATGAAGTCCACAGCAAGTGTTAGAATAAATGGTGAAATCATTCAGAAACACTAAAACCAGAAATTAAATCATAAGATGGAACAGGGAATAGTAAATCTCATGTAACTCTGATTAACTCTGCCATTTAATTTGAGGAAAGCTAGAGAGACAAACTCACTTATGTTAAGAGTACAAATGAAAAGAACTCTGCACGTCTTCCAAGGAATAAAATCAGAGAAAGTTGCTTTTAAGATTACATCAACTGCAACTTGCAACATATTGGTAAGCGAAATAAATCAGACTTGCATGTGTAAATATCGTATTGTCTCCCTAGTGTAAAAAAACTGAAAGAGTAAATGAGATCCAAAATGTACAATAGATATTATGAAAAGGAAAAGGAAAGAAAGTACTTGAAAGGAAAGAACAACTGGGATAGGGGAAAGGAGAAAAGGAAGAAGGGAAAAGATTAGATAGATAGATAGATAACTATACTACTAACTTCTGTCAGTTCATCAGAAAGAACAGTTTGTGCTGTCATCATTTCATTAATCATTTTTATGTCTAAATCTTGTAATCTGCACAACTACTTTGAAGATACCAATATGCAATATATTAACTAATGTTAATTTTCCATTAATTTGTTTTGAAATTTTGTATCATTGTTTTTATCCCTTTTTGTTATTGTTTTGTTTTTAAAATAAAAAATATATTTTAGCCATCTGCAAAAAGATTGCATCAACTGTGTTAGATTTTATGTTATTTATAAAACTAAAAAGGTATAAACCTATGTAATTAGCCCTGGGGTGACAAAAATATTTTCATTTGCTACTTTTTTTACTAGTACATTATCCTACTAAAAATAGTTGGCATATTTACAAATAAATGATTTAAATCCATTTATCAAGTTTTTGCTGTAGAACTCAAGAAGGAGTCAAGCACTGTTAGAGATAAAATGAACGAAAGAACAGAGGTGATGCATGTCCTTCCTGAGTATTGCAACCCAGAAAAATGAGAAACCCAAGCTTAAGCAGTCATAAAAATACTGTCACAATTTATCCTGTGGTGAATACTGTAAGAAACAATCTCAGGTTATAGAAGGATTGCAAAACTAAAGATCTGAGCTCCACATTAACATCACATCAGTACAATGTTTCATAAATTCTAATCTATTTCATTTTCTTATGTTTTTCTGTTCTACTCTAATCAGTTGGCATCAGGATGTGAAACAGACACAAAACCAGGCGGCTAAGCCTCGGATATCGGTCAGAGAATGTTTGCTCTAACTGCTTTAAGGTTTTATCTTTATGATAATGTACAATACAAGATTTCTCAGATAAATTGTTGATTATTTCTTACTGAAGCAAGATTTTTATATTAAGAATATAATTCTCTCACGATTGTATTAACTGAAAATTCCAAAGGCACTATGATCCAAACAGTACACTTATGAGTGCACCAAAGATACAAATTCAGCAGGGCATGGTGGCTCACGCCTGTAATCCCAGCACTCGGGAGGCTGAGACGGGTGGATCGTTGTGAGTTCGAGACCAGCCTGGGCTACAAAGTGAGCTCAAGGCCAGCCTGAACGGCATAGTGAGACCCTGTCTCAAAAACAGGGCTGGGGATCTAGCTCAGCGGTCTAAGCGCCTGCCTGGCAAGCCCAAGGTCGTGAGTTCAATCCCTGGTGCCGCAAAAAAAAAAAAAAAACAAAAAACAAAGATACGAATTCAAGAAATATTTGCAAAGTGTTTGTTATGACCCTAAACAGCACAACAGGAGAGGTTATTCACAAAAGAATTATCCACTAGCACAAGGTAAATATTCTATCAATGGTACAAATGACGTTTGTAGAATTTTCAGGATGAGGGAAACATTAGTTTCATCCTTACGGGCAAAAGGGAACTGAGAAGGCTACACAGAGGAGCGGATATTGGTACAGACTTGGCACATTCAGTGAAATTTTGATAAGGAGAAATGAATAACAATGCATGTAAAATAGTTGGAACAAACTTCTAAAATTAGGGACATTTACAATCCTTAGAGCATAAATCACATTTGGTTTAAGAGAATTTAAGATATGTACTAGTAATCTTGAGAAAATGGATTAGAATGAGAGCATCAGGGGCTTTGGATATAAATGCAAAGAAATTCAATGTAATTCAGAGAAATCTTATTGTTGTTCATTATCTAGTGGGAAAAAAAAACTAAGCCGGTAGTAATGTTTGTGAAAATGTATGGATCTCGGCAACTCCTGGAAGTGACTACAAGTCACTTTGAGGAATACAATCAACCTAGGAATAATTCAAGTTTTTACCATCAATACATAAAACAGCCTTGCTTCTTGATGGTAGGCTTATAAGATTTGACATAGTCAAAGGAGAGCTATGTTAGGGAAATTCTGATTCTTTTTCATAAAAGAACTGAAACTTATGCATTTACAAGCCAGTTTCACGGAGTTTCTTACCACTTCAAAGAAATTAATTTAGGTTCTCAGAACCATAATGCCTCCAGTCATAGTCTGTGTCTCAGACGTTTTCAGCAGTTACAAATCCCTCAACTGTAACACAAACATGCCCATTCTATTTATGCTGTTTAAACCTTAGTCCAACATCTCCCTGCTTTTTTTTAATACCCGCTTATTTGGAATCAAAATTTTCTAAGATTTCTATTTAGTTTCCCAGTACTTCCTGACTTACATTTTGTGTGTTGGTCTGTTTATTAATCGCAGATCCCAAGATGGTGCTCTGTCTCCAGTGACTACCCTCATTGTTCCTACTGGGGTGACAGAGGGGCTTGGCTCCCCCGAGGACTTCCCTTTACCCCTCTGCTGCGGGCTCGTCCCTTTGCTGGGGGGACAAATGGCACCACGGAGGCACCTGACGTCCCATCCTCCAGTCCAGGGATGATGTCTCCTTCAGTGTTACTGTCCAATCCATTTCACAGGAAAATGGCTTGGTTTCTTTGAAAAAAGTACCCAACCTTCATTTTGCTTCCAGAGGCCTCTTTTTATTATTCTTATTTTATTTTAAAGAGAAAAAACAATGATACAGAATTTAAAAGTAAGATGATAGGAGATTAACAATGGTTAACATATCACATATAGTTACCTTCAAAGTAGTTGCTCAGATTACAGGATATAGACATGAAAAATTCATCAAACTACATAAGCACAAACCATCTGCATTCCTTTAGAAAACTTCTCCAGAGTCAAAGAGACTGAAACTGATGGAAAATATGCTGCTGGATATTAGCACAAACAAGATAAAAACCTGTATACTTTTACTTAAAAATGAATTGCATTAGAAGATTTCCAATGTGATCTGATAGCATCCTAAAAGGATTTCAGGCAATTAGATCAGCACTGGCCAAGTTCACCCAGAAATTCCTTGTGCACAGTGCAAAAGCAGTGGGTCGTAAAGCAGCTGGTAGCAGGTGCCTACTTTGATAACTGCAAAGCGCCATTGTCTATGTGAAATTAATCACTAATTGTAAATTAGGGAGGTGGGGAAAGGGAATCACTACTCGATATGATTAAGATCACATAGAATTTCATTATTAATCCAAGACTGTATTTAAATAGCTACCTTCTTAATGCTAAAATGTGGTCCCTCCTAAAGCTAATTCAAAGTTACATGTCTATGTTATTCACATCATCTTCCCAAGTGACCTTGTGTGATTGCTCTAAATGTTTTAATATTTAACCAATTAAGCCAGAAACTACAA
Organism: Cuniculus paca; assembly: GCA_004365215.1. Classification (NCBI taxonomy): domain Eukaryota; kingdom Metazoa; phylum Chordata; class Mammalia; order Rodentia; family Cuniculidae; genus Cuniculus; species Cuniculus paca. Next base: position 5,089 of record RJWT010044263.1, read on the forward strand.
ACATGTGGTTTTGTATCTGTTTTAAAATATCATGTTAATATTCTTATAGTCTATTTCTTCAACTACAAAATGCTTTGGAAGACACCTGGCTATGACTTGACATTTGAACACATATTCCACGTGTCTGTGAAAAATCATGAGGTTTGCTTCCTACCATAATTGAGATCATTTCTGCTACATTCTAGGAGTAGGGGTCTAGGGAGAGAATATCAGAAAACTAAAGTAAATGTAGATCTAGTATTTGTTTAAGAAAGAAGGTAGTATTATGATCTTAAGCTAGAAAACACAGGCAACTGCAGAAGGATTGTGTGTCAGTGCTAATATCTTTCCACAATGATTTCAGTTAAACTAAAATACAGAGAGTAGATTTAAGAGTACTTAAATTTCAGAAAACTCTAGACATAACTGATGAAAGACGACGATGCTCTGAAAAAAAATGTAATTACACAGATATCTAGATGAAAAGATACTTTGGAAATTGATTTTTTTTTCCACAAGCCTTGCTTCTTTTTACATCCAGTTAATATTCTTAGCTTGTGAGAGAATGTTAAAGTGTTTTATTTTAACAACTTTGTTCTCTCATAGCAAAATGGAGGTGTAAATTAAACTGTAAGCTTTAACTAAAATAGCACAAGATTCAGCAACACAGTGAAAGGGTTTGGAGAGTAATGGGACTCAGGAGTGGGTCACTCAGACACATATTTCCTGCCTACTCAACATCACATCATAGTCTTGCTTTATAAGTCATCTATATCCAGTTACCTAAGGACATCGATTTGTAGAATTAATGTGATTGAATATGTTTCTTGTCTTCCCTCAGCACATGTTATCTTAATTCCTGTTGGCTAGGCCTTGTTGCCTACCACATCATAGTGACCGTGCATCCCACCAGGGCAAACAGAAGAACTTCTGTCTTTTCTTTGTTTTCCATGGCTTCACGCAGGTAGATGCTCATCTCCTACTGTGAAGGTCAGAGTGATGCATTTACAAAATCAGTGCCTTGTTCTGGGAGAAGCTTATGCCTCTATTAAAGGCATTATGTTCTAGGCAGATGTTATAGGACTAACATTTTTAACCAGCCCCATACTTTTTAGTGTTCTTTAAAACAGTGTTATACATAGTGCAATAAAGGAATATTTAAACACCATACATTAAGAGCAAAATACTTTTTATTTGATTTGATATCTTGTCTGTGTATATTCTACCTATTTTTAAAGGTTAACTGTATGGATAGTAAATTACAAATCTAGAAATAAAAATGTGAGGTTTTACTAGGCGTTTTATCTTATCAGAAAAGAGACTGACTTAAGGTCTTTGTACCGTTAGAATATATTTAGAAGTCATATTAGAGTAGTCTAAATTTATTTATTAACTTTAAATCAGGTGGATGAATACGAGACATCTCAAATCCTGAAGGTGGAAAAGCAAGGCTGGTAAGGATGTTATAGCAGTGATGTACCCCTCTTCTGAGAACTGATGGTCCACAGCATTCGAAAAGGACCAGCAAAGAAGTGTCTACCTTTTCAAACACAATGCTACTGTCTGAAAACCTGTCTTTGAAATCAGAGAGCAATGTTGTCTTCTCACTAGTAAATGACAACTGCTGAAATATTAAGACATAAACTGGTAATGAAGAGGGATTGAAGTCAAGGAGAGGGGCTGAAGAAAATATTATGTAATATCAAAGATACGGGCTTCATTTTTGAAGTTGGGTGGGCTGAGGGTTCTCCGTCTGTCCTACTGTTCTCTGCCGTGAGATGGCCTTCACTGTCCAACAGGGCATGCTCTGTTCAGCTGGTGGAAAGGGTTAGTTTGCTCCTTATTCTGGTACTTGTAACTATGACACCAGTGGGTAGAAACCAAGGTTTCAGAAGCCAGTGTTTCTCCTGGGGCTTCTGGGAGAGAACCTAGGTTCTTGCTTTTTCCCCCTTTCCAGAGGCTGTCTGCATTCTTTGGCCTCCAGAGCCTTCATCCACCTTCAGAGCAAAGGATGATGAGACTATGCTACCTCGTGTTGTGTCACTCAGGTATACTCTTCCGCATCCCCTCTCTATGCTTAAGACCCCTTGAGAGCACACAGAGCCCACTGAGATCATTTAGTGTAACATGTATATCTTAAACTCAGTTGAATATCAGTCTTAATTCCTAAACCTCAATTGCCTTTTGCTATGTGTACATTCCAGGAACTAAAATGTGAACCTCTGGAGAGGGAATTTCTCTGTCTACTTAGGACTCACTTGGTTACCTCTTGTGGGATTTATATGTTCATACAGCAAAGGAGATTTATAGAACAATATCTGGTGCTCATAGCATTGAGAGCTTTGGTTGAAGTCACATTAGGAAATGCACTGAAGAATTGTCTGGGGGACAGGCAGAGAGCCCACCTGAGGTCTTCCAGGAGCAGCCTGGTCTCCACCAGTGGACAGGAGCTCACTCAGGCACCATGTTCCACCTGACCTTTGCTTAAGACTCAAGAGACACTGAAATTGTTTAACTGTCGAAATCTCAGCCCTTGCTCAGCCCTTGCCTCTACAGGAAGGCAAGTGAGAGGAACAAGAGGAAGGCATCTTTCATTGTGATCTTTAAACTATACTTTTATTATCTACTAAGGTCTCACACATCAAATCTCTTCTTCATTTTCACTCAGCAACCATATTCATCTACAACAGCATTCATGCCACATGCTTGTTAACGTGGATCTCACACACGCATCCCCAACACTGAATGCCAGTTTGCTCTTTATCTTAGGAAACTTCTTATTACTTTTCTGTTCCATTTTCTAACTAAACTCCTATGAGTTCATTCTTTTATATTACAGAATAGTTTAGCAAAGTCTTCTATGGACCCTTACCCTTGTAAACATATCATAAAAGATCTTGGCAATTAAAGGTTTTTTTTCTTTCTTTACATTCAAATTAGACATCAGGAGAAATATGCCAAGGAGAAGCTGATATCATAAATCATACTTGAAAGGATGAGTTGGAGGAATGAGAGTGAATAAACACATGAAGGAGAAAGGAATTGTAATTTGGTCAGGGTTCAGGGTACATGTAGGATCAGCTGGAAAACAAACCTGTAAATTCAGATGGAACTCATGTTACAAAGAACATTAAGTGACAGATTAAAATATAAAATTTATTAACAGTGACTTTCAGGATAATGGATTTGAGAGTGGAATATAGAAAAGGTTACAGTGGAGAAGGGAATGAAATGGAGAGAATTAGGAATCAATTAAAACAGGTTAGAAAATAAGGTGAACACTTTTAACCCCAGTGTTCCCTAATACAAGAAAGTAGAGGAGATCTTCACGTTCTTTGTACACAATGTAGTATAAAATTTTTTTATCAAAACTTTCTGGGCTTGAAGCAGACTGAAATCTTGCAATGTATTATTTTACACAGAGCAAAATGTGTGCTATAAAATGTGATATAAATGACAAGTCACACTGAATGTCCCTTTTTCTCTCTCATGTGCCATCTTCTCCCACCTATTTGAAACAAACCCAAATCATATGAACCAAAAATACTTGATAACAAAGTAAATTATGTGGGGCTGTTTACCAAAAGGTTATGGTCAAAACAAAGGTGAGTAGCTCACTAAACATTTTAAGCACATGCATCTGTGCACGCATCCATTTCACTAAGTCCCTCAAGAGTCATGATGTCATGGCAAACACATGTGTCTGTAACGGATTTATCATCCATGTGGCATTCACACACACAAAGAAAATTCAAAACATGAAAGATTGATAAGTAATCTTTACTATTATATCAAGTCATAGATCTTAGAGTGGATATTAAAATACTTTATTATTGAAATACACATTAAAATTAAAGTAGTTGGAACTAATATTTCACAGGTGTGAAAACAATGTCCACAAGAGGGATAGCAGGCATAATTACTACTAATAACAAGCTGTTAAGGGCAAATGTAGAACTCAAGCACAATGCCCAGGCCTCCGAACTATTCTTTCATCTACCGTATATGTGTCCTGCAGTTTTCAGTGGAACACCCCACATTGAGTTGTAAGTAAAATTGATTCAATCATACATACTAGAGATAAAAATTGCATACATTTAAACTAATATAGTAATGAAATTAATTATCCTAAATTATCTATCAATAGATATATTTGACTGCAAACACACAAACACAATATTTAATGAGTTCATCAATGATCATTTTAACCAGTAAGCATGTTTAAAAGTATTTTTCTAAAGTAAATTTGATTGTAAAAATGGGATAGTTAATCTGAGTTCCACGGAATCATTTTAAATTGATAATGTTTAAGCAGATACAATAACTAGAAAATAGTTGGTATTTGGGGTTTTATAAAAGCACAAGCCAATAGAAATATAATGGAAGGCAGACAAGAAACTTAAAAAATTTCTTTTTGTCACATCAAAAAACTCAAAAGCAACAGGGAGAATGAACTTTAAGAGTGTTTTATTTCACCTAGTATACACTAAATATCATTATGGAAAATATTTTCCTAATGTAAAATATTAATGAAGTACCATATATTCTTTTCCCATATTATTTAAAGTCTGGTATGTACTTCACATTTAAAGCCTGTCTTGATACAAGCTGCCCACACTTCCAGGGTGCCATACCCATGCGTCCAGTTGTTTTAGCTCATCATTCACACTCCTGTAGGAGAATACTATGGACTGAGTAATTTATAGTGAAGAGAAATTTAAAGACTCATGGGTCTGGGTGCGAGGAAGTTCAGTATCAAAGTACTGGGCTCTGACGGGGGCTTTCTTGTTTCTTTAGTCCATGGTGGAAGGTGAGAAGGCAAGAGGGTGAGAGAGAGCGAGAGCAGTGTGAACTTGACATAGAATGGTATCAATCCCAGGAGCGGGGTGAATCCCTCTGAGCTTAACCATGTCTTAAAAGTCCCACCTCCTAAGACCATTATACTGGCAACTAAATTTCAACAGGAGCTGCATCAGTCATGCATTCAAACCACAGCACTGGTAGGTACCATCATATCAGAGTGCAAGTCTCCGTAGGCCTAATGGGAAAAGGCTTAAGGATTGGCATGGTGTTTCTTCCACAGAAGCTTTGACATGGTGGGGTGTGGGAGGGCACACAGAAATGTGTCTGTTTAAATGTTTGTTCAGAATACAGTGTGAGAGGGTGGAGAGAGCTGAAGTTATGCGAAGTTTCAATCAAGACACCGAGTCGTTCTATTCATTAAAGAAGCAAGCCTGAAAGACTGGTTCATATAGCAATGTCCAGAACACACATGCTCTCTCTTCTTATAACTATCTGCGTTGGCATTCTCTGTCCACTGCTATAGGAGAGATTCCACCTGAAACCCGCAGCCTAAAATGCTTACTCTATGTGGACAGCCGATGGATGTATTCACCCATCCTGACATTCTGCTGAATGCCAGGCATGTACTTACGTTTGTATATTAAACAAATCTTTTTACACGAAAATAGGTCATGAGTCTCATGGAAAGAGTTCTCTCTCATTCTTCCATTAATATATTTATTCATCAATTAATTAAGTTAAATGAGTTCATCTCTTTCTACTAGCATTTCACTGCGTGCCTACTATGTGCTAAACATTGCATTTCACATTAGTCATACAGTGATGAGAAAGGTGTTCATGTTCTCTACCTTTGGTTATCTGAGAGGGGCAAACGAATAGAGAAGTAACTGTTCAGATACTGTAATAACCCAAGTCGTGTACAGACTCTGAAACAGAGTGCCGTAATAGAGAAGAGTAGGATGCAGTGTGCAGGAGTGGAGGAAATCCCACTTACAAATCCACTCAAGAAATGCCATTAGGCAAATCTGAAAAGTGAAAAGCTTCCAGCTTTTTGAGAAATGATGGTTGAAAAGGAGAAAACAGTGTGCCATCATGAGTATGAATGTGCAAAAATGATTTTTTAGAGGAAAATTGTAAGTGCTATATTTTCTTAATATGGAGCTAAAACAAATCTATGAAGAGAAAACAAATCCTCCAGTCTTATTTATTTGTTATTTAGTTTAAATTTATAATGGGCCTGTTATCCTTGGTCTCTAAAAATTTCAGTGAAGTTTTATGCCTAAATACTAACTATGAAGGGTATTTTTTCCCAGGTACATTATAGTCCGTACTCTAAAAGAAAGCACTAACCATATCTGTTTGAGAACACACCAGCAGACAATCAAATTAAACTAAATTAATGGAGTTTATGTCAATTCTATCCTAATATCACTTGTCATTTTAACATTTTAAGAATTGTAGCAGAACTGCAGTAATGAAATAATAAAGACTTGAAATAAAATGCTCTTCTTTAGTTAGCCAGAAGAAATCCACATAAACCATGGAAAGATAAAAATATGTATGACATAAGAATAGACCAACAGTAAAAGGCATGGCCAGCATTAACCCAACATGTTCTGATGTGAAGACGAAACAGAAGGACTGTAATGACTGAGGCTATGACATGTGGCCTCTGAGAAACTCATTTCCAAATAAGTATTTTCTTAAACACATGGCATGCCTTTGTCGGGAAAAAAATTAATAGAACTTATATTTAAAAGGCAATATCATGTCTTAACTTATACATATAATTTTCTTAATGAAATTAACAATCACCTGAGCAGAAGGATTTATACTTAAAATTGTCCTTGGAATATTGAATTGATTTCAGCTGCTTTAATGTATTTTAAGGTGTCTCTGTGTATACCATTTTATTCTCTGTCCTAGGATCACAGCTTTGGATTTGAATACCTA
>RJWT010044264.1:0-11819 GCA_004365215.1 Cuniculus paca
TTTATTCCATGAGATATTCCAGGTTCATAAAATAAGCCATGTTATATAGTACACACTCAATCCATATGACGGACATCTGGCCTTGAATGGAAAAAATGGTTATTATACTAGCTTCTCTATAAAGTCTGTGGAGAATAATGAGGATAAAATAAATGGTAAATATTTTGCATTTTAAATTTATTTTCTCATATCATGCTACTCAAATTCTTTGCTGTTAAATATGTTTATAATATCAGCCAACATACATCATCACTTAATTTTCGAAAAAACTTGAATCATATTGTTTTAAAGATGACTAGGGTCTAGAAAACTTTTAATTTGTGACAGTTTTGTGGACGTGAAATTGGCAATATATTTGTTATAATTAAATCTATATATTTATAGGCCACTAAATAATTAAAGCTCATAAACTCTCTGTGCTGACTGCTGTTATTTTTAAACTTCTAGCAAAAATGCATGAGACACTGCACAATAGAGTGGTACTAGCTTATTCTATATCTGTTTGCTGTTAATATAAAACATTTTTCTCAAGAACAGCATTAATAATATATAAATAAAAATATTAATAGTATTTTACATACATAACATCAGGGATATACTCAGGTAGCAAATATATGCAACATATTTATTATACACATATATGTTTTCAAATATAAATCTGAGATGACAATAAGTAGTTAATGATATAATATTTCATGTTTGAGAAATTGTATCTAGATCACATTTATACATCTTCATTCATGCTTAGAAGTTATGATATTACTTGGTTTTCATTATAAATTGCTTGCTATAAGGACAATGGATATAACTCAGTTATAGAACTCTTGTGTAGTGTGTGCAAGACACTGGATTTGTTCTCCAACACCACGTGCATACACACACACATGCGCAGTTACTATTCATGAATATTAAATGTATGAAATATATAAACACGCATTTGGGGATTATTTCACAGGACTAATTCATTGGTTTGAGCTTCAAAACTCTAGGGTCAATGAATAACCCATGAATCCTAAAGAATGAAGTGCCCATAGACATGATTTTTATTATTTTGGTTTAAAAGAAACAAATGAAGAGCTTAGTTAATTATTTTAAGTACACTTATGAAAGTTTTCACTATATGATTTATTCTGATCAGAAAATCCTCCACTTTTAATTAACTCATACAATAAATACCTTCAATTTTGTGGTTTATCTTTATCATTATAGTCTCTGAGTTGCATTAATGTTTCCCATTGGATTGTAAAGTTCTTAAATTTAGGTCATATGACTTCAATTTTTACTTTACCCGAAATTAATAGGTTTTGGTAAAGCACAAAGTTAGTTTATTGGAATAAATGTTGGAGACGGAAATGAGCTTATGATTCCTGAAGATAAGGAAATTAACATTTAATGGGTAAGCATTTCAAGTAAGCAAACAGGAATGACAATATTTTGCCAAAATGCTCTGGAAAGATTTTGTAGACAATACTTAGAAATATAAAGAAGATACATAATTCAGTCTGCATCTAAAGAAACAAGTTTATAATGAAATGCTTGAAAAATAGTGACATGTTTACAATTGTGGATTCCCCAGCAGCTATCATGTGTAAGAATATGTCATACAGAACAAATATAAAATGGAAAGTAAGAGAAACAGAGATTAATAGAATATGTTTAGACAATATCTGTATATTCAGCGTTAATAAAGAATTCTTAATTTATGTGTCCTCTGTGAAAGTTCATACATATTAATTGATAACTTAAAATACATAAACAGTATACGTAGGTTATATCCTATAAACAATGAATTCTTTGTCAAGGTTATGGTTAAAGTTTTTACAAGAAATATTTATTTTTCAATCAGGAAAATTGTCTGAAAACTTGTAATGAGACAGTACTTTTAAAATAATATTTTGATCTGTTAATTTCCTAATTATGAATTAGTCCTAGAAATGCTCATGTAATTCACACATTAATTGAACTAACAATAGAAGTAGAGAAGAGGTTAGAAGGTAGAAGGAAAAAAAGGAGGGGGAAAGAGGATAGACAGTAAAAGGAAGAGAGAAGACTTTTATGTGATCTGACTTCTACAAAATGTGTAATTTCAAGTAATATAATATGTTCAGAACTAAACTATTCTTTTACCTAAAACATGTTTTTGCTATTATATTCCATGTTTTATCACTTGTAAACATTTTTCTCACAGTTCCCCATGTCAAATATCTTGTAGATGGTGATCTGTCATCATGATATTCATCCTGACTGGATTAGGCCACACATAGCAGTTGGTAAAAGAGTTTAGTAAAGCACATTGCTGGGTGAGTCTAGTTGAATCCTGGAGGTGTGACCTGAGAAGCTATATCTTATTTCTAGCTTTTTCCTTTCGTAGCTCCATCCAACCTTCACTACTTTGTGACCACCAAGAAGTGGGACACTGCTCCTACATGTCAGTTTGTAGTGATTTTCCTACCAGTGGGGCATGGACTGAACCCTCTACAACTGTAAGACAAATAATCCATTTCTTATTTGAAGTTGTTAGTGTAAGGGGCATTTTGTTCCAGTGACAGGAAAACTGATTAAAACAAAAATTAAGGTACTGGAGAAATGGGGTCATTTCTGTGACTATACAGTGGCAACTCAGTTTGCAAATTTACTTCTTTCCATGATTCTGGTCACAGACCAAATTGGACAAGAACTGAGTCAAATTCAGTGGTTAGGCCAATGTTGACCTTCTTGGGAAATTTTGTTTTGTCCTTATTCAATTTGGTTTGTAACCAGAATTACTGAAGGAATTAAGTTTCTTAACCAAGGTACTACTCTATTTGACAATGTGGTTCATAAACTATTGAATGCTATTGAAAACAGTTTGTGAGAAAAGTTTACAAGGACTTGGCAATGTGAGCTACAAAAGCCTTACAATTCTATAAGCAGAGACTGATGAATGACTCTCACTGAAGCCCTCAAGACCAGAGTGGTGATAGGGATGTGGTAAGAAAGGCCAGGCTCAAGAAATTCAGATGAGAATAAGGACTATGTTATTGATTAGAGGCAATATGTGTTATACTCTATAAAAAATACTTTTAAAAAGTGTCCCAAGACTTTGTATGAGGTTGAATTTAAAGGTGACAGACAAAGGTGGTGGAGAAAATTTCAAGGCTGCCTAATACTTAGACTCTGTCATGGTTATTTGTATTAGTCAGTTTTCCTATTGCTGGGCACGATACTTGCCACCTACCATTTAAAAGCAGGAAAGACTTAGCTTGGCCTATTTCAAAAGGATTTTAGTCTTTGATCAGGTGTTCCAAGGCAGAAATAAGGCAGAATGGCATGGTGAAGCAAAGTGGCTTAGTTCATGTTAGGTGAGAAGCAGCACTTTGGAAACAAATCATAGAAGAATGAACAAGATGCCAAACATAGAACACAAGGCTATGCCTCCAGAAAACAAACACAAATACCTCAGAAATGCTCTCCAACAATCCCCTTTAAAGCACCTCAAAGTCAATCAAGTGGACACTCTACTCTAACCATCGTATCACTCCTTGCTGCTTTTAGCCAGATTCACAATGAGAATGCCCCAAATGACTTTCCTGTACTGACCAGGCCTCACCTTCTTAACAGTATAAGAGCTACTTAAATTATGAGTGGATGAATCTACTGATGAATATAATACACCCATGTTCCAATTACCATTCAAATACATAAGCCAGTTGGGGGCATTTTAGATCAAAACAACACATGTATAAAAAATAGATAAAAGCAAGTGCAGATAAAGAGATGCTATAGGAAATAGGGAAACTACCAAAATATGTTTTCTTATTCTCAGCAGCCAACAAAACTGTATATCTATGCTTACCAAAATGGGTTGTGGTTTTCCCTGCACACCAGGAAAATATTCAAAATCTAAACTGCTTTCCCTACAATGGAAGACAGTATTACATAGAACACTTTACCTCCCTCTTGTCACAAAATGTGTGACTGTTTATTGTATTTCCACCCAAAAGAAATTCTTTGGCAGGAAGTAACTGAGTGTTCCATAAGTTAAATCAACTCTGATACTTCTTAACCTCAAAATAGTGTCAAATTCTGCAGATTGTGGACTAAATCCCACAAAACTGTTCTTTACTTTTTTGCCAATCATAAGTAGTAACTTTTCATGAATTATTCTGGTCAATCAGGTAAAAATTGAGGTTTTTCCATGAAATCCCCACCTTGAATTGGGTTAATCTTCCTTGGTGGCTCATAAAACTCAGACCACTTTGTTTACACTTGGCCATTTGTTATTTATAATATTAAAGATGTACAGATGTGGGAGACATAGAGCAAAGTATGGCACGGCAGGAAAGAACATTCTATATTCCCTCTAGGTGTGTCATCCTCCAGGTATCTCTTTAGACTCAGTAATTTGGAAATCCTCTGAACCCTGTTTTTGAGTTTAAATGGGGGCTCATTGTGTTCATGTAATTGATCAAATAATTGGCCATTATTAATCATCTCAAGCTTCAACCCTTTAAACTTCCCCAGGAAGTGTCAGCCCTTTCAGCTTTCCACAGTTGTCTACATTGGAATATGACGTGTTTTATCACTCAGGGAACTCCAAGGACTTAGGAACTGTGTCAAAGGAAACTTTCACTTGGACAATACATAGGACTTAGGAATTCTGTGTTATAATCCAAGATCAAAGGCCAAATAGAACAAATGTTTCTCCTGGCACCCTTATTGAAAAGGATTTTATGAGATTTGTCTGAGCATCTGTGGTCAGATGCATACATACAAGTAGACAGATACAATTACATAGATGATAGATGAGTATAGAGATTTGTCAGTTAAATGTCAATGTAGCCCTGCTTTAGTCTTTCCTTTTGCTGACATCCCAGAAGAAATACTTTTTAGGTCTGTTAAATTCTATTCTTTTATGATCTCAATCATCTCTCTTGACTCGAGAATCCTTGTTGGATTTTTCAGTTCCTTAAAACTTACTTGTTAGGAAGATCACCAGTGATCCCCGAGGTTAGAAAGTGGTTCATTCTTTCAATTTGTCACCAGGCTATTTCTGTTGCCTCTATCGATGCCACAAGCAATACAACTTTAGATCGCTATGGTCATTCCTTTGAAGCATGATCATCATTGGCCACATGATTGTTCTTTGTACTCGAAGACCAAGGGTTTGAGGACTCATGCAAACTTGTACAATTCTTACAACCTCCTCAATATCCTCACCCCAACTGGCTCCTTTCTTTTAGTTTCTGAGTCCTTTTTTGTAGCTCAAAGTCCTCTAAGTTTTTTGTTTTTTGTTTTTTTTTTTTTTTTTGGTGGCAACAGGGATCAAACTCACAACCTCACACTTGCCAGGCAGGCACTTAGGCCACTGAGCTAGATCCTCGGCCCTTGTCTTTTTGAGACAGGGTCTCACTATGCCATTCAGGCTGGCCTTGAGCTCACTTTGTAGCCCACGCTGGTCTTGAACTCACACTGATTCTCCTGTCTCAGCCTCCCAAGTGCTGGGATTACAGGCGTGAGCCACCATGCCTGGCAAGTCCTCCAAGTTTTTCCCAGTAAATTTGAAATGACCCGTTTCTTTCAGGATCTCATCATCGGCCAGTGAGTAAACAAGCAAACATAAAACTTGTTGCTCACTGAGGTCACCCAAAGGGAAGCGGCTGCCTATCCAGGCAGCCAGATTGTTTCCAGGGGCAAGAATGTGACTATTTGCTTTCTCTGGGATCTTTGTTTCACAGTCATGCCAGGCATTTCCAGCATTTTGGCAAAAAAAAAAAGAAGCATATAAATATTACACAGATTATACTGAAAGCACAATCCTAGCAGGGTCATAACTGAGAAACCACTAGACAAACCACAAAAGAGAACTACTTAACAAATACTCAAACTAAAAGCTAACAATAGTAGAACATCTATCATATACCAGGTATACATTTTATCTTCATAAGCTGTTTATGAGGATTAACTCAATTACTTACAATAATTTATAAATAAGAAAACCAAGTCACATAGAAGTTAAATAAATTTGCCCAAGGTCATGTAGGTAATAAGAAGTTAAGTAAATATGTCCAGTGTCATTTTGTTAGAAAATGGCAGTTAACCTGAATGCAAGGTCTTGGCTATAGATGGTGCTCTGGACATCAGGGAAGAAAGTCACCTCACTAAGAGTGTTTTATTACAGAAAGATTTCTGGGGCTCTAATAGTATGTATACACACATACATAAAATATATGAATGTAGATGCAGAATGCTAAAATGTTAACATATGCACATAGATATATATATTGGTACAGCATTTAGTTCACAAATTTATCTGTATGGCTTCATCAATTACAGTCACCACCCTAGATGGTAAACATTATAGAAAACCATAGAAAGAAACCAAGACATAATTTCTTTTTATTTTTTTGACAGGCCAGAAACTAAAGTTATAGTCAATATTACAATTACTACAGATAGTAAAAACCACTGCTCTTGAAGTTTACACAGTTGAAAAAACAAACTTTACACAACAATTGAAATTGTGCATTTGTCCTCAGATTCTTAAAGTGTAGTGTCAATTCAGATAATCCTAAAAAGTTGTGGTCACATTTTGGTTTTGTTTCAGTGGTACACAATCACATGAAATGTTACATACTTTCCTTGTGAAATAAATAATTGGCTGAAGTACAATAGCTGCTGAGTTAAAAAAAATCATAAAAATAGAATAAAAGCTGGGCATGGTGGCTCACACCTGTAATCCCAGCACTCAGGAGGCTGAGATTGAAGGATCGTTGCGAGTTCAAGACCAGCCTGGGCTATAAAGTGAGCTCAAGGCCAGCCTGAATGGCATAGTGAGACCCTGTCTCAAAAAGACAAGGGCTGGGGATCTAGCTCAGTGGCTTAAGTGCCTGCCTAGCAAACGCAAGGTCGTTAGTTCAATCTGGTGCCACAAAAAAAAAAAAATTTAGAATCAAATAATTCTCAATATTAGAATTCTAATTAGGGATTATTTTGAGAGTCCTTATGAAGGGCCCTTAAGAATTTTAGAAACAGACACACTTAGGAAATGTCAATGTTTTGGGTCTATTTTTTATTTGTTTTCATTATTTAAAAAAAGTAATGGTACATTTTAGGTATACACAGTGATCACATTTATTATAGCAAATTTGTACTTGAACATAACATATCTTGATGCTTCTTCTTTTGTTTCCCATTCCCCTCCCCTCCTTTCAACTCCTCATCCACGCCTCATTTACAAAAGCTTTGTTTCCATTTTTCCTTCTATTCTTTTTTCTTTTTCCTTCCTTCTTTCCCCCTTTTACCTACCTTGTTCCTCTTCCCAATTTAACATTTTCTTCCCATTTCCCAATGTCTATTATACATTTTGGTCCTTATTTATAATTTTGGTTTCTAACACCAGGAAGAAAATATGATATTTACACAAGTGTGTCCAATTTACTTCACTTAAGAGTATGATCTCAAGGTGCATCCACTGACCTATAAATGATTCAAGTTTATTCCTCTTAATAGCAGAGTAGTACTCCACTGCATAAAAATACCACATCTTCTTTATTCATTCATCAGTTAATGGGAGTTTGGGCTGATTCCAAGATTGAACTATTATAAATTGTGCTGCTATAAACAGGTGTGTGCACATATCGCTCTGTTATGATGCTTGTAATTGTTTTGGGAAGATACCAAGAAGGAATAACTGGGTAAAATGGAAATTCTAGTTTTACCTTTTTGAGAAATCTCCACACTGTTTACATAGTGATCACTCCAGTCTACACTTCCTCCAACAACAGAGAAGGGTTCCTTTTCGCCACAGCCCTTTCAGCATTTGCTACTGGTCAATTTCTTGATAACAGCCATTCCTTATGGAGTGAGATGAAATCTCAGCATTATTTTAATCTGCATCTATCAAATGATCAGTGATGTTGAACGTTTTTTCATATATTTCTTTGCTGTTTGTAGTTCTTCATCTGAGAAGTGTGTATTCATCTCAGATGCCCATTTTTTAATTGGGTCTTTAAATTTGGGGAATCTGATTTCTTTTCAGTTCTTTATATATTCTAGATATTACCCCTTTGTCTGAAGAATAGCAAGCAAAAATTTTTTTCCACTCTATGGGTTGTCTCTTCACCATGTTGGTGGTTCTTTTGATGTGCAAAAGTTCTTTAATATGATGATAGCCCACTTGATGAATCTTATATTATTTCCTGTGCAAATGGGGTTTTGTTCATAAAGTCTTTGCCTAAACCAGTGTCTTTTTTCAAGAGTTCTACCTAGTCTATCTTCCAGCAGATTTAGGATTTCTACTTTAGTATTTAGATGGTTGATCCATTTTGATTTTAAGTTAGTGCATGCTGAAAGATATGGGTGTAGGTTTAATTTTTGGCAAGTGGAAAGCCAGTTTTTAAAGCGCAATTTATGAAAGAGGTAATCTTTCTTCTAGGGAAGGTATTTGTCCCCTTTCTCAAAGATAAGGTGACTGAGTGTGTTTGAAATTGTTTCTGTATCTTCTAATGTTTCCCCTGTTCCTCTGCTTTTGTGCATGTGTGTGGTCAGTTCCACACTGAAAAAATGAGACTTCTGAATGTGAAAATAATTGCTTGAATTTACACTCTTTGCAAAATTTGTCTCTATAACGTCTAACTTTGGTCTGTGTTTCTCCTATCGCTGCATCAATATTCTATTAATAAATTGCACAAAGCCCAAGTCAGATTGGCTCTATCAGCTGGGACTAGCACATTTTATAGATATTTATGTGTTATGATTGAAGGAACTTGTCAATTTCTGTTTTAATCTAAGTGGTGGAAATGACTTATACTAATTTTTCTAAATTGAAACCAATTAGGTTTTCATAGTACTGGGTTATAACCACTTCTATCCACAAATTGAAACATCAAGGTCACTTATATCTATCATAGCCCAGAATTAAAAAGCTTTAATATATAGAGACTTATTTGGTACAACTCCTTTCCAAATAATTAATAATGGCAGTCTGATTTATTGCCCTAATAAATTATTTTTATTGTAAGGATTTTTATTAAATGATATTTCTGAATAACTTGAGAGTCTTTATTTTTTGTGTGCAACTCTGAAGATCAAACACGCTAGCATTCGCTGAGGTACATTCCTCACCTTCTCTCTGTACTGACAAAAACTAAATTCAAACTACAGACTTACAGGTTCTTTGATGAGAAGCATGAGGCTTTCAGTTTCACAAGTGATACATTTCGGGAGTGTACTTCTTTGCAAGGCTCAGTATTTTCTCAAATCTTAAACCCAATTTTCCCTATATTGGCCTCACTCTTAAAAAAGCAGAGAAGGCTTCTTTAGTCTAAGTAGGCAAAATGATTTTCTATCTCCAAATAGCCATCTTATTAGCTTAGTAACTTCAAATGAAAACAAAGTTTCTCTTTCCCAGAATTTCAGAAAACACTTTGCCATTTGTACCTTTTTGCCTACATAGGAACTGCCTGCCTAGTCCTTGAACCAGGCGAACTAGGGATCTGCTATATGGGGTCAAGCAGTGGAAGCTCACAGTAGAAGGAAAAGTGAAAGTATTGTGATCAAGCAACAGATAGCATGCGTCCAGCACCGTTTAGCAAAAAAGAGACAGGTACCTAGGACAACACTGCGTCAGTGCATTCTGAGTAAAGAACGTGAATAAATTAATGTATCTGCTCTAAAAGAAGAAATTCAGTGAAAGGCACACTAACTTTGTAGGTGTTCTTTCATAAAACTCTTTATTCATGATTAAAATTTTTAAAGTGATTTTAAATCAGTGGATAATCATGCTCATTTTTAAATTTCAAGTACTGTACACATGCAGCCGTATGACAGTAAAATATCTTTTTTGTTACAGAGTAAATATATTATTTAGAACAATTTATGAATACTTTTAAAAGCGATTCCAAAACTGACAATATTTAATACAAGTGTTAATTAATGTAATTTTCTTATTAATTAGAAGTTACAAAACATATTTAGTCTATCCATTATTAAATATGCAAAATATATTTAGATTGTGATTTACTTCATTTTATATGACGACATAATTACTCAAACAATTCTAAAATTTATAGAGCTCTGTAATGTACTTGTGACAAATAATAGATTTTTTCTAATTTGACTATTAAAAAGATATCAAAGCCATAACCATTTGCTCTGTGACAACACAAAAATTCTAGGACTTTTAATACATTTCAGATATTTTTGTAAACACGACATCACAGTTGCCTAATAATTCAAATTATGTAGTTGTAGAAGTCACTATATTCTGTTACATAATTTGGAATTCCAAACAATGGTACTTTTCAGCACTTTATTTCTGCAGTACATAAATTTTAGTCTGTAACAAGTATAAAACTTAATTGGTTGTAAGATTCTCTATGAGCTCAAACTTCAAAGCTCTATCTTTATATACAAATGTTGCCATCATTTTTTAAATATGAAAGTTGCAAAGTGAAATAGAGCCTAGTTCTGTCAGAGCAAACAATTTGTGTGATCTGTGTTCGTGTATTTTTCCAATAATTCTCAGTTGTAATATCACTTTTCCATTGGTATATTAACCATTATATCACAAAAGAAAATGAGACAGATAACATAACTTTTTGGCAAAATAAACATTGAGCACTGCAGATATATCTTTTTCAGAATATTTTTCCTTTTGATGTGTTTCATATTGAAATTGTTACAAATTTTCTAGTGTGAATAAATTCTAAAGGTCAATATGAAAAAACCTCAAAAATGCAAAGCATACCAAACATATGTTTTGAGTGTCTCTGTAATTTTAAATGACCACTGAATAATAAAACTACTGGAATTTTATTTCTACCAGGCAACTTTATTTTGTCAGAGTCATAATATGTGTAATTATGAATTGTTATAATAATAACAGAAAATACAAACCGCACATGTCAGGCACTTTTCAAATTCTGCTTATAATAGATAATTTACTCCTTGCAGCAGCTCAATGAGGTGGTGGGGTATTTTCTTCATTTTAACAAACAGGAAAACATAGGTACTGTACTGATAGCCCAAGTTCACACTGCATATTTTACCATTGATTTGAATGGAACTTTGATATACCTTTGGTGAATTCTATAATGATTCATATGTTTTTTACCAAATCATTATTACTTCTAACTATTCATCATTATCTGTTGTAGTTTGTAACTTATTTGGAACTTT
Source organism: Cuniculus paca (assembly GCA_004365215.1). NCBI lineage: Eukaryota > Metazoa > Chordata > Mammalia > Rodentia > Cuniculidae > Cuniculus > Cuniculus paca. Next base: position 11,161 of record RJWT010044264.1, read on the forward strand.
TAAACATAATAGTACAATTCAACACAATAATTTTGTTATTTATATTATTGCCCAAATATTTTCATGCTTAAAAATATGTTAGTTTTGAAAATTATTTTAGCTGAATTTTTTAACAAAACGAGTTATGCCAAACAAGGAAGAAAAAAAAACTTACTCAACGTTCTTTTTAGGGACATAATAGAATTTCTATTAAGTATTTTGAATTAGATTACAAATGCATCTATGAAATAATTAATTTTATTCACAACGCATTAAAAAACATAAGCAGAATAACTTCAAATACATGGAGAATTATTGGTGTGCTGTATGCTCCATAAAGTTTATTCCTCATATCTTTTCTACCATTGATATAAAAGAATTATACATTAAAAATACACAGAGAGTTTTTAGATCATTTAAAATCCATTAAAAGCTGAGATATTCTTGTAATTAATTTTCCACTGAAATGAGAATTCAGAACCTTGAAATAGCTTGCAGATGGTCATTGTCATAGTGAAGAGAACCTTTATGGCATCTCCCAAGAATGATTTTACTCACTTGTAAAAACTCAGGGTACATTGATGTCTCCCAGTCAGGGCAGGCATTGTGGTGCTTGGAAAGAAGGATGGCTGGCTTCCAAACTGATTTAATTTTGATGACATTTGTTAAAATTCAAATGT
>RJWT010044265.1:0-11823 GCA_004365215.1 Cuniculus paca
AGTCCAAACAGTTATATATAAAAATAAAATACAAGGTATGTGTTGATAATATTTCTTAAAAAAATTTTTTATTTAATAATGTGTTTTTCTGTCTTTATTACCCCACTTATCACCATAGCAGCAAGCCCCTGTATCATTGTATCCCAATACCTCAGTGTGACTTGCAAAATTTCAGTAAATCTCCCATGATCCTTATCGCCCAGCATTATTCTCATTAGTATGTGAGGTTACATGGCAAAAGAAATTTTGCAAGTGTCTTTAAGAATGCTAAGTGCAGTGAAAATAAGGAAATTATCAGTACATATAACTCAGTAACTTGAGCTGTGTAGAAGCAGAATTTTCTCTAGATGGTAGTAGAAGAAGCCTGAAATCAGACCCATGAGAGAAATCCTGTCCACTGTTACTGGTTCACAAATGGAGTAGATCATGTAGGAGGAAGTCAACAGAGGCCCCTAGAAACTTAGATCAAACTTGAGCCACCGGCAAGCAGAGAAAACCTCATCCTTCAGCTGCACGAAGATGAACCTGCAATCATAAAAGGGAGGCAGAAAGCAGACTCTTCCTTATAGTCTCCAAATAAGAGCTCAAACTGACTGACACTTGACTGTGACTTTTTAGGATGGTAAACTTTCAATGGTATATGCCCACCTCTGACTTCTGAAACTCACAGTTAAGAACTAATAAATGGATGTTGTTTTAAGGTATTAAATCTGTGATAATTTTCTGCCTACAGTTTAACATTTAAAAAATAATTATATTAAATTGAGCTGTTACAGCAGAAGCCACAAATGTATTTTGAATTTGGAAACCCTAGACTCTGAGCAGACACAGACCAGGAATCTCCTTTGGGTAACCAGCACCAATGGGAGAAGGAACCAGCCCAGCCCTGGTGAGCATACAGGCTGCCATCAGGACTCTCCTGCAGGTTGCCAGTGCAAGCCAAGAGAACCAGCTAGCCACACCTTGGAGAAGCTACAAGTGTCTAGAGAAGCTCACCCTGCACCCCACCATCTCCTGGTGAACCTGGGTTAGGAGAAACCCAGGTGCCTAACTCATCCCCCTACACTATGGATGGGTAGTCAACATGGGAAGCACCTGGGACCTCCACAACCTGTTCATTTGATGGAACCCAGGAAAATGTCGTGATAAAGGAGCAAAAGGTAATCTCTGGCCTCTAGCTCCAACAGAACAAGTCCAGGAGACATGCACATGGAAGAAAGTGGAAGTCACACACCTGAAATTTCTGGAATGATAGACTGAAGAAACTTCTTCATGAGGTTGTAAAAAAAATCAGATTAGAAATAATATTTCAGGTAAAAGAAGAAATGACAAACATAATAAATGAGTTGCTGAGCATTTCTAAAGAAGATGTAGATTTTTTTAAAAAATGGAGCATAAGAGAATGAGGGAAACTTCAAAAGAACAATATAGGGAAGAATTGGGATGCATGAAACAGACTCAAAAATATATCCAGGAAATTAAAAACACCACTGAAAGAAGTTAAAAACCACTCGAAAGAAACTGTAGATAGACTTTCAGACCTTGAAGACTGGATGGCAGCTGGTGATTGCAAAAGGAAAGATCTCTTAAAAATAGCAAGGAACTAGGAAATAACAATTCAATGATGGCAAGAAATAACAGTTCAATGACGACAGAAAGAAAAATAATTTAAGAGTGATAGGTATCAGTGAAGAAGCAGGGGTTAACACAAATGAAATAAAAAGGCTATTTACAGAAGTAATTGCAGAGAATTTCCCAAGCATGGAAAAAGGACCTGACAGACAGATAAGTGAGGCATATAATACTCCAGCTAGCCATAACCAAAGTAAAGCTACACCAGACATATAATAATCAAGATCCCAGAAATTCAGCACAAGAACAGAATATTAAAAGCTGTTGGAGAAAAGAAACAAATCACCAGTAAAGGAAAACCTATCAGAATCATTACAGACATCTCACCACAAACCATCAAATCAAGAAGAGCTTGGAGTGAAGTATTTCAAGTCCTGAAAGAAAACAACCTCCAACCCAAATTGATTTACCCTGAAAAACTATCTTTCAAAATTAATGGAGAAATAAGCTGCTTCCATGACAAAGAACAGCTGAAGGAATTCATGACCACCAAACCAACCCTACAAAGAGTACTGAAGGATATTCTAGAAAGAGATAAAAATGACCCCAGTCCTCATAACAGCAGCAGAGTGGGATCACTGAATGGGACAGATAATTGAATGGAAGGGAAAAGCAGGGAGCCAACAGCAGGAGAAAAGCATGGCAGAGAGAAACCAGTGTACATTGGCCATGACCATTAATGTAGATGCCTCAGTTTACCAACAAAAAGAAACACAGGCAGAGTGGATCAAGAAACAAGATCCATCAAAACATGGTCTACAAGAAACACATTAACTTGAAAGGAAATTCATAGATTGAAAGTGAAAGGAGAGAAAACAATGCTCCATATGACAGGGAACCTGAAAAAAGCAGGGGTAGCTTGCCCATCAGCCACAGAATAGATAAGAAAGATATGGCATTTGTATAAAATGGAAAGCTACTCAGCTACAAAGAATAATCATCTTGAGGTTCTTGCAGGTAAATGGATGCAACTTGTGATCATGCTCTTGGGTAAAATACTTCAGACTCCCAAAAGTGAACATCATGTTGTCTCCCTAGTATAAAAAAAAGGAAGGAGTTAGTGGGATCCAAAATGTACAATAAATATTGTGAAAGTGAAAGGGGAGGAAATGTCTAAAAAGGGATGGTGGTAGCCATTGTTAATTCCCTATGATTTTGTTTTAAAGTCCTGTATCATTTTCATTGTTTTCTTTTGATTGGTTTTATTCTGTTTTGTTGGGTTTGATTATATTGTATCTGATGGCATGGGCAGTAATTTCTAAGATAACAAGATCTATTACCATTGTTGATTTTCTATTATCTTGTTTTGAAGCCCTGTATCATTTTCATTGTTTTCTTTTGATTAGTTTTATTTTGTTTTGTTGGGTTTGATTTTAATACATCTGACAGCATGGGTATCAATTTCTAAGATAACAAGATCTATTACCATTGTTGATTTTTTTGTTGTTTACTATTTTGATATCTTGTTTTGAAGTTCTGTATCATTTTCATTGTTTTGTTTTGATTGGTTTTATCTGTTGTTTTATTTGATTTTATTAGGTGTGATGGTATGGGCCAGTATTTTGAAGATAACAAGAGGCATTATAGTAGCCATTGTTGATTTCCTATGATCTTGTACTGAAATCCTGTGCCATGTTCACTATTCTGTTTTGATTGGTTTTCTTCTGTTTTATTTGGTTTGATTTTAATATGCCTGATGGTGTGGACAGCTATTTTGAAGATAACAAGAAGCATTATGGCAGCCATTGTTGATTCCCTATTATCTTGTTTGGAAGTCCTGTATCACTTTCACTGTTTTATTTTGTTTGGCTTTATTCTCTTAAAAATAAAAAAATTTTTAAAAATTTACCTCAAAGCTCCCAAACTTTCCAGCATGAGGAGACCAGATGAACTTCTCATGAGCTAGGAAAGGAACTTTTTAAATTACAATGGTAATGCCATATCTAGGACCTTCAGCAGTAATGGATTTCCAATAAAGAAACATGACACCATTCCTTTCTCCAAGATTTGCCTGAAAATAAAGGATTAATGTATATATAGATAGGTTTAGTGTCTGAGAAGTAGATTGGTAACACCCATCTTGAGAAAAGGCCAGGATGAATACAGTTGGTAATCTTGATAAATTGTGGTAAGTAAATTATATGTATTAACCTACTTGGCTTTATTTGTCATACATTGATGTAAATTACTTTCATCCATTATTACACTTTAAAAACTTATAAAAACATGATAGGTAAAGTTGTGACTTATTTTTTCAAATGGAAAACTAAAGTACACAGAAGTTAAATAATGCTTTCAAGTCTCTACAGCAAATCAGTACAGGAACCAGAATTTTAGTCCCAGTAGTCTGACACCTGGGTTTGCTCTGAAATACTACTAAAGACTCCAAGTAAGCAAGAAGGACAGTAAGTGGGATAGAATCAAGCAGTGAACACTGACCCTTGATGTTTTCAAACTAGTGGTTTATAGAGGTCCTCTCAAAAACCTGTGGCCCTCACCATAATACATACAGCACATCTCTGACTGGCATGGGGTGATACCAGAAGCCTTGTGTACAAACTGCAGAGTCTGAAGGACCATGCATGGGCGCCCCATCATTCTACAGTAAACCAAGATGATAAAACTGTTTTGAAAAATTAAAAGGTTTAACACAGGGCTAGACATAAAGATATCCTAAAATCAAGGAATCAAACAGGAGAATCCTCAGAAGTTTTGTCAACCACTAGGAGGAAAATTTGCCTCCAGTTCTACTCCACAAATACAAAAGGAGAGTCTAGAATACAAATCTTTCATCTTCTTATGTTTATATTGGAATACAAGGAATATTTTATAAATAAGCTTCATCTATTATTTTCATTAGACATTTTACAGAAATTTTATAACTTACTCTGGTTATATCCATTCTAGATTAACTTCTTAAAAATAAACTTTCAGGATTAAGAAAATGAAAATTTTTACATTATCTTTTTAGTTCAATTATATATAATTCAATTATAATATAATTCTGAATAAATGAGTGACTATCATCAGATTGGTCTAAAATATGGAACACAATCTAGAAATAGTGAAAAAGATTAACTATCCAAATTTTATGAGAATTGCCTTCCTTCGTAAGTGAAATTTTAATCTACTTATACAAGCAGTGATCAACAACACATAGTGATTATTTAATTTAAAATTTTTACAGTTTTATACCTATATGTCCACTCAAAGTTATATATAAAGAGTGTACATGTTTTTGTTCTTTTATTTTAGATCTTGTTTTGATATATGTCACCATAAAAATAACAGAAAAAGCACAAGTTTATTGAATAAAATAAGCAAATAGAGATTTCGAATTGAAAATGTGAATTTTATTTACACTTAGGTTTTAAGAGTCCACTTTAAAAGACTGTTGTACAGTAACTTCATATTACAATCCATGATGTCAAAATGTTTCTCACATTTAGTTTTTAAGTGAAACTTAGAAATTTTTCTTAGTTCAAAACATAACTATGTCTCCTCAGATTCATAACTTGCTACCATATGCTGTGTTTCTGATCACAATTCTCATAATCTGTGAAGTGGTTACAGATGTCTACTTTTAAATAAACACAAGGATCAATTTCCTAAAGAAGGGACATAGGCCATGTTTCTAATTTACTGCTGGAAAATTTGTTCCATTTTACAGATTTATTTTTACACCTGTAAATTTCTAATAAGATTTGCCATGCCTGAATATTCTGTACAGTTCCTTCGTATAATACTTTTCAAGTAATATTTGCCAAAGATCCATCCTGAGGCTGTTATGAAATTTTACGCAGTAGTTACACTCATTTGAAAAACAAATCTTTCAATATAAGTGAGTTCATAATTTTTCCTCTTTTTGACTATGATTAGACATGGGTGATCTCAATACATTTTGATTTAAATTATGTGAGCCATCAGTAAGTGAGATGAGAAGGTTTTATGTTTGACATTTATTCCAGACATTCGTAGAAATTTGATCCTAGACGTTATGGATTTTTATTGAATGGTGTTATTGAATAATTCACCCAATTTTTCAGTTAAGACATTAAGGCTCAGAAAAAAATAACCAAATGAGGCCCAGCGCTACAAAGTGGAAGATGGGGAGCTGAATCCAGGTTTTGTAATCCCTTCAGTTAAGGTGACTGTCACCTCCCACCCATGCAGAAGAAGCCATGCTGAGGGTTTTTAGACAATGCTAAGGCAGGCATAGTTTCATTTGTATTCAAATGTTTTATGGGTAACACCTCTCTGCCAGCATTTACCCACTTGCTTAAAGTTTTATTAGACACAGAGTGGTGTGCTATACTGTAAAAAAATGTACAAATGTGCCTGTAGCTATGTAGAGATATAGCAATAAATTTTATAAATTTTCCCAAGCATAATTCTGAGACACTGATTTATATATCTGTTTATACAGAGGTTTAATGAAATCAAATGATAGTTCTATGTGCTGTCATATCCATTTCTAAGTACTTAAATGCTTTGGTTGCTCCTAGTTTTATTGGAATTATATGTAGTATTTATTAGCAATTGATAGTCTTCCATTTTCTCTCTGTCTCTCTCCCTCTCTTCTTCTCCCACTCTATTTTCTCTATTTCTGTAACAATGTCCTATCCTAAAAGACATACAGGATAATACAACTCCATGGTAAATCATGAAATTTTTTATGTTCAATAAAAACAACATGACTTCTCTCCAGTATTACTGACATTCTTTGAAAAGTTATTAGAAATTTCAGGTAGCTAGAAACAACAAATTCATGACATAATAAATGTAAAGTTCTCCCGAGTCAAGCTCATCGGATTCTTCACAATTTAAACAAAGTACTATTGGTTTAGGAAATTACTTTATTTGTTGGATATGTGTTCCTTAAACATTTTTGTTCATGAGCTTATTCATTCAAAAATGCTATATCCCAGCTGTACCAATTGGTAGAGTGTTTGCTGAGTATACACAAGGGCTTGGGTTTAATCCCAGGCTCTGCATGCAAGCAAAACAGACCATATTGGCTGTTGACCTCAGAGAAGTAACACTGGGAAAATAGGAGGAGGAGGAATTGGCAAAGACTGATCAAGAGGGCTTGAGTCACAGTCACAGGTAACAGCAAGAAATTCTGGTATGCTATTTCACAGTAGCATGATGATAGATAACAGTATCATATTCTATATTTCCAAAGGAAGGCAGAAGAAAAGGTTTTTTTAAATGTTCACCATTCAGAAATGATAAATGTTGGAGGAGATAGAAACGTTTAACCTGATTGAAACATATATGATGTACATATGTATCAAAACATCACAAGATACCCAAGTCATAGGAACAATTTTTGTTTCATTTATTAGTTAAAATAAAATTAATTTAAACAAAGAAAATGATATATATTACTTACATGTAAGAACACTTGGAATGGTGATCACTTTTAGCATGACCTTAGCTTGTAATCATACAAAAATCATTGATTTTGCAAGCTTATATTACCTTGTTACTAGTCATTTGCTTTCCATTTTACATAGCTAGAATGAGTAGAGAGAGGTATTTGATTTTCTTTTAGTTTTTTTTTTTTTTTTAAATGAGACTCAAACTCAGGACCTTGTGCTTGCCAGGCAGGCACTGTGTGGGTAAGCTAAATCCTTGGCCCAGGTATTTGAGTTTCAAACTTGTTATAATCACGAATTTATCTTCTTAACTAGGTCTACATGTATTGTAGGATTGCCTCACTATTACAGATTTGTTTTGGTCTGATGAGAACCTGCTGGGAGGTATTTAGAGGACAATGAGAATTTTCTTAATTGTGTCATTTAAAAAGAAATGTAAAAAGTTTATTGATCAAATGGATATGCATTACACTCAATAACAATTCATTAGTACTTTCCTCTCCCTATGAGATTTGATTTTCAGAATCTTCCTTATCATAGAGACCTTCATTTCATCAAGATGATGGTGATGGATATGATGATGAGGATTAATAAAAAGATAATGTTTTGTTTTAAAATGTAACAGTATATAAAGATAACCAATACTGGTATGTTAATGATTAATTAGTTCTATTCATCATTATGACAAAATAAGAAATAAATTTATAGATTGAAAATGGCTTAAAAATATATTAGTGTGTTTTCTCCATGTTTAAAAGATTAAAAATAATCGAGAAAATATTTTCAACACCATTTATTATTCATTTATTATAAAACTTTTATTAAGCTACCTACATTTAAATTTTTCTTAAATTCAACAGTGTTCTAACTTTGGATATCAATGTATTTATTTATTTGTTTATTTATTTATTTTTGAGACAGGGTCTCTCTATGCAGTACGGGCTGGCCTTGAACTCATTTTGTAGCCTGAGCTCACAAGGATCCTGCTGCCTCAGCCTCCCAAGTGCCGGGATTACAGGTGTGCACTGCCACACCCAGCTTGATATCAATTTAAATGATAGCTCTTCTTAAAGTTAGTATCAAGAAAAAGGAAGTTCACAGTTTTAGCTTCTGTTAAATATTGAGTAAAGAAGCCCTACTGTATAAGTATAAATTCAATCAAAATTTACATGTTTTAGAGATAAAGTTCTATATTTCTCTGTCTGTGCCTATTACATGTCATTCATAACAATTCTTGTTTATGTGTTCTGTCTAGTTTAGCTTAAATTTTTTCAGAGATATCTCTAAGTAACATATTTTTGGCTTTATACTGCAGTTCTTCATATTTTCTTAAACTCTGTTCTTTATTTTCTGTTAATTCTGTTGTATTTAGTTTGGAATTGTTCTGCCTTTTAAAAAAATAGTAAATATTTCCAACTTCATTGTTTAATAATGTAATCACTTAAGTCTATAAATTTCTCTTAAAACATTCCTTAAGTTTCAACCTGCTAATGCAGTTTTTATTTTTTATTTTTTTGTCTTTTTGAAACAGGGTCTCACTATGCAGTTCATGCTGGCCTTGGGCTCACTTTATAGCCCAGGCTGTCTTGAATTTACAAAGATCCTCCTGCCTCAGCCTCTTAAGTGCTGGGATTACAGGAGTGCACCACCATGTCTGGCTATTTTCTTTAATTACATTTCTTCCCTGTATTTATCTGGGAGTTAAATAATCCATTTTTATTCTTTTAATGGTTACCACTAAAATTTTTAAATGTTAATGATCTCAAAAATTAAAACTAATCAATATATTTATATTTTCCTCACTTACAATATATGGGACTTAAAATGTTTTTGCTTATAATCACTTCCCTACCCTTTATTAGAGTTAGGTATTTATTTATGTTTACTCAGTTTATTCTTTACAATAGACTACATATGTTCTCCCAAAATTCATATGTTGAAATCGTCATGCTTCAGTGATGCTCTTAGGAAATGGGGCACTTGAACAGTGAGAGGTCATGAGTTTCGAGCCTTCATGATTGAGATTAGTGCCCATATGAAAGAGACCTTGCAGTGCTGCCTACTGTGTCCACCATGTGAGAAGTTCTGTGCATCAAAAAGCCATTCCACGTTGGACACCAAATCTCTGAGTCTGGTTCTTGGGCTTCCCAGGTTCTAGAACTATTAGAGATAAACCTCTGTTGTCTATAAGCTATCCAGTTGGTGGTATTTTACTATAGCAAGCTGAAAAGGCAAAAGAATCCTGTAAAACACTTTTTACCTTTACTTCAATAGAAAGCTGATAGTTACATAACTTTTTCCAGTAATTTATTAACTTTTGCTTGTATTCTCTCTTGATTTAAAAACACTTTATGGGAACATTTTCTTCCCCCTGAAGTGTATCATTAGAAATTCCTTTATTTATGGCTGAGTTGTTATAAACTGTTTGGTTTTTAAAATGTCTTATCCTTACTATAATAGACAATTTATCTGAGTATAAAAATTTATACTATTTGCCTTTTTTTTGGTAATTTTTGAAGCTATTTTTCTGCTGGTCTACTTTTCACATTAAATATTGGTCCTAATCATCTTTCATTTTTAGCAAATTTTTCTGTTAGTGTTGAAATTTAGTCTTTTATGTTATGAAGTCTTACTATTCCTGCATTAATATTTGCCTAAGGGATGCATTAAGGAATACTGTACATCAGCATAGTGGTTTCTACCACAGGACCAGACTACCCCCAGCAGGGTATTTCTCTGCAATTTTCCAAATGGAGCTGATCCATTTAGAAATTCAAAATTTTAAGGATGATGAATTTTGAAGCCAGCTTGAATCAAAGTGCTCTTGTTCTGGATCTTTTTTGAACTGTGAGACAACAAATTACCCATACTCGTGTGCTACTGGACCCTATTTACTGAATGGCCTGAAGAGCTCCTACCTTTAAGTGGATTGTGGAACAAGACAAGGCTGTGAAGAGACCGGGATTCTGAGCACACCGTTTGACCACTCGGTCGGTCCCCGTAATTCATCCAGCAGATCCGATAGTACTTGAAGCACCAATGGCCAAAGGGCTTGTAGGTGTAAGACAAATGTATACAGGGAACTTCCAGTACCCCTTAGGTTCTGAGGTAAAGCTATCCTCGGTGGGTAATGACTTTCCTTTTGGTAAATAATTTTGGGATGGCTCCAGAGCCTGCACAGTTAACCGTGGATTACCAAGGTGCCATCAGACCTGAGTGCTCCACCATGAACTGTATGCTATTTAACCTCAGGAAACCATAAATCTTGGGCATAGCCAGCAGCACTCCATCAAATGGAAATGGCATGTACAAGATCAGGCCCACCCAGGCCCTAAATGTAGAAGTTACAGGAAGCAAAGCCCATGGTCTCCGTTCCTGACACCACACTTTCTTTATCCCAGGCCATATGCATCACCTCAGAGGGCGCTGGCTATGATCAGTTGGTGGAGAAAGAGAACAATTTGGCCAACTTTGTATTGTTTCTTCTCAATAGAAAGGTACAACCAAAAATCAGACAGCAACATTGTATTAGCCTAGTTCCTTTTGGAACACTGATGAAAGACAGAGGAGACCTGCTTTCCTTAAAAGAAAGAAAGAAGATGCTTGGGATACCTGATTCTGAACACCACAGTGCAACTGGTACTGAAGTTGTCTTGTGGCTATAAAGAACTATAAACCTAACCGTGTCTATGTATCAAAACTCAATAGTACACTTATTAAATACATTTTATATCTTATTATGCATCAATCAATTTGATTAAAGGAAGAAAAGCAAAAAGGGAATCAGATCATTTCTTGTATTCATGTTAATAATGTATTAAAAATATTTAAAGTAAAATTGTTGAGTAAATCAGGGCCTTATCCATAAAAAAGAAAAACCCTATATGGAAAATTGTTTCCTATGACTTTAGATAAATAAAACTCTTCAAAATACAATGACTAATAAAAAGAATTAGTTAAATGTGAAGAAATTTAATGTTCAAAAGTCCTTAATATATTGTTTTTTCCAAACAGTTGAGAGTTGTTTCCTCTATGTTGATAGCTCTGGGACTACAAGAAATAGCTCTCCAAAGAGGACCATCATGAATGAATCTCACTGTTTACAACAAACACTTCACTAGACTTAATCATCGAGTACCTATAAGTAAAATAATCACAACTTTTCACTTGCAGTATAATATTTAGAAAAAATTAACAACTGTTTTGTGCCATCTAGACTCTTAATGCCTCTAGAGAAAGCTAACCTACTTTCAAACTGCTGGTTAGAAATGAAACATTTCGATGTTTTATGTATGCATGATGCGTTCCAGACAAGCATACTGCTTTTCTTCTTTTGAAGTTGATCTGAACCTTTTCAATGCCTAAATGAAGCTTAATATTAATATGTCTTCAGGTTGAAATTAGCTGTTTTATACCTTGAAATATTATTTATATCTAAAATGATACATGATTCAATACACAAAAATAGCATCAATGTATGAACACCATTGAAACAGTTAATATAGTTATTGTGAGGAGAAATATAAATTAGTTCTTAGTTAAAGAAATATTTGATATGTTTCTAGTCAAGAAACACATTTAAAATGAATCTTGCAAGTGGTCACAAAGGTAATGAAGTTAAGAAAAATTAATACAATGTGGAACAGTAAAAAGAGAATCAGAACTAGTAGGAATTGATGTTCAGTCTAAAAGTTCTAAAATGATCATAGTATAGTTCTCAAAACAATTATCTTATGAGGTCTTAATAACAACAGTGTCATAAAACTATTAGGGTCTCTCTCAGAAGTGATCCCCTTCATCTTATTATCGA
>RJWT010044266.1:0-11812 GCA_004365215.1 Cuniculus paca
ATATGAAAAGAAAGAGTGAAACAACTTTGTCTTCATATGCTGCGATTTCTCCCTGTTAAAAATCAAGGCTTACTGGCTTCTTTAAGGTCAGGCACATGGTGTCCTTGAGCCTAAGTGCATTAAGCTACAAAAAGAAGACCTGTGGGAGTCAGTCTTGCTGTGTATTCTTAGCTGCTAAGTGCTCTAGATTTGATCGGTGAGACGCACCTAAATAGTTTGATTGAGAATTTTCCTCTGAAAGTCCTCCCTCCACAAGAAGACATTCAGAGGATTAACTACAAGCAGTGAATGACAAAAATAAGTAAGAACACACTCATTGTCAAATGGCCAGGTGCTTACTGGGGCATTACCACCTGTCCAGGATGTAGAGGGACTGCAGACAGGCATCCATATAAGACCTGCCTTTCTGTTTTACCATAGAGGTAGATAGAAATGCAAGACCAAGCCTTGCTTTTTTGGCATAGAGAATATAGTGCTTTTCTAGTGTGCTCAGGGATGCACTGAACATGCTTTACTTAGATTCCCTTGAAAAATAGGGTTTTCTGATGATTTGCTCTATATTTGTTTAGAGACAGGCTTAATGGACCCGATTTATACTGAGGATAGGTCTCAGGTTTTGCCTCCTGTACGGCCAGGAGAGGTTGTATTTATATATTTAATTTTTATTTTTAACTGCCTTTGTCCCAGAGGACTTCATTAAAGTGAAAAATAGGTGTAGCGTAGTCACAGGTTGGCTCTTCTGAATCCTAGATGCCGCTTAAATTCTTCGGTGTGTTCCTATAATCCTAAGTAAATCCTACCGGCACTGTGCAATAATAAAACCAAAAAGAATGTGTCTGCCTTGAGGGTCACAGTGAAGGTCGATTAAAGGAAGAAGGAGCAATCAAAGGAAGAGTAAGTCTATAGAGTTTTATGCAAAAAAGATGTACTGCGATTTTGAAATTTCACATAAGTTTTACCACATGGCTGTAGACGTGAGTAAAGTGCTGAAAGAGAAATCCTGGAGTTGTGGTTTCTAGGGTGCACGTGGGCAGCTTTCTGAGTGTTCTGAAGCATCAGTGGGATTTGGGTGAAGAACAGTGATGTGCTGATCATGATAAGATTTTAGTCCAAGTCAAACATTATTTCCACCATCCAAGGAGACAGGTTGGCCTGCTGGGTAGAAGGCCGGGCCTCTAAGATGCAGAAGACCTCATATTGGATGGTTTCACCAGAATAGTTTTCCTGTTGGGGTGCAGGATTTCAGGGAGTGAGGAGGAAGATGGTTCAGGACATGTTCAGTGCATGTTAGAAATGAGTTCCCATCTAACACTCTCTGACTGTGTTCCACAGACAGTTCCTCTGCCCATGCCCCTCACAGTGAAGATGTTGCAGAATTGAATGTTAAACATAAAATGTCAAGAGCTCCATTTAACTGGGCTTGCTCACTTTATATGCATGAGACGGTGTTAAGAAGTGAAAACTGGTGGCCAATTTATCACCAGGTGAATTAAATCAGCATGGTGCTGAGTGTGGGTGGCCCACCTGAGGAAAGTTGCCAGCATAAAAGAGATTGGAGAGGAAGAGTGCGGCATTGTGGGTTCTCCTAAGTGTTGTTGTTTGAGGCCATTGGTTCTCCTGGAGGAGCTTGTCATGCTGGCTTCCCAGACATGAATTTGGCTGTTATCATTGGAGGAGCTCAGGACCTTGTCACTGAAAGTGGCTGTGGTTCACTTTGGAGAGCTCTGGTCCTTACATTGAGCATCACTTCCTGGCCCCGGAGGGGAAGATGTGTGCTGTTTAATCTCCAGGAGAAGCTGTCACGCTGGCTTCCTGACGTGTACTCCACTGTTCTCATCGTTGGAGCAGCTGGGGACCTCATTGTCACTGAGGATGGCAGTGGTACTTTTAAGGGGAGCCCGGGTCCTTATTTTGAGCATCACTTCTTGGCTCCAGTGTAGAACCCTCAACCTACTAGCACAGATCCTTCACTCGCTGGCATAGACTTTCTAGCTTCCACCGCTGACCTTTGGGCCTTCCCAGCACAGATCTATGAAACAGACTTGCATGAGTCATTGTCGTGGGCTCTAGACCTCCCATTGGACTTGGAGAGGCATTGTCATGGGCTCTAGGTCTTCAACTGGACTCATGCAGGACATTGCTGTGGGATCCAGGCCCTCAGCTGGATTTTCTAGGTTGTTAGTGTTATGGGCAAATTTCCTGCACTTTCTTGTATTTAACTCTGGGTGACCATCATAAAATAATATTATAAATTCTGTGTCTTGTAAGTAATTGTTCTTGTAACCCCTGGCTACAGCAGATGGCCTTAGTGTTAGCCTCAACCCTCACTTTAAGATTTAAGAAGGCTTTAGTGACTCAGAGCAGGTGGAAGACGTCTGCCAAGCCCTTGTGCACATGGAGTAGCTGCCCAGCAAGGGAGACAAGGGAGCAGATTAGGTGGCCCAGGATTGTGTGGTTGGTGACAGTCAACACATTGCTTGGTCTTGATGAAGATGATGACTTCCTCTGGGAAAATCATGCTCCTGGTCATGTTGATCTGGACTGGTTCCCAGGCAGGAGGGGACCACTAAGACTCACCTTGGAACTGACAGAAAGAGTTGCTTAATTCTTTTTTGTTCGGAATACTTTGGACCTCGCCTCATGGGCCGTGACTGGTTCAATCAGTTTGAGATATTTTATTTGGAGGTAGGAACTGGCTTTGAAGATGGCCCTCTTGCAGTCTCAGCACTATGGATTTATGTTGTCATCTGCACTTGCTGGATAGCCGGACGGCCTGGTACTCATCTGTGAGCACACGGAAGCAGCGCTCTGCTCTTCCCTCTGCTCCCAGAAGCTAATTAACCTCCTCTGCAGACTGAGATGAGAGGGAAGTAAAGATAACTCAGAGGGGACACCCAAGAAGTCTGGGTACCTGTCTTATCTCCATAATGAATGAGTTGTGACTTTGACCAACATCCTGGAAAAAATTCTATTTTTTTTCATTTTTCCTTTTACTGGTTATATGGATTGGTGGCTTTGGTAGGTTCATGAATGCACATAGCATGAACTATGCACACTCCCCTTTACCATTCTTATTTTTTTCAGCCCTCCCTCCATGTTTCATATTTTGGGGGGTTTCTATGCATATAGTGCATTTTGCTGTTATCCATCTCTTCTGCTCCCTGCCCTTACACCCCTCCATCTTATTCCCTTCCTCTGGTCTAATGTCACTCTCCCTTCTGTGTTCTTTTCCTCTTTTTTTGATTTTATATATATTAGAGAGAACATGTAATATTATCTTTCTGAGTCTGGCTTATTTTGCTTGGGGATCATAAACTTTGAGGTCTCAATAAAATGAAAGACACTGCTGTTAATAGTGACAATAAGCTACACCAGACCAGTCCTGGGCAAACTGGGTATATGAGACCCATATTATCTATACACTTACATGAGTCCCCAAACCCCCAGGAATAGGTCTCTGCATTATAGATTGTGATTCCCTGCATGGTTTGCTTTGGCATAAACCTTCCCATGGCCAGAGGGAGAAGCCCACAGACCACAAACCCAGTATCCCAGAGACGGTGTGGGCCACACAGCGACAAGCACTTGCAGGTCTCTTCAACACTATGACTTGTGGAAAGAACAGAAGCCATCAGTCCAGTGTGGTGGCAACTCCATGGCCAGGGTGAGTGGGGAACGCAGTGTGGACACATTTGTGTTTCACAGAGGGGTGAAACTCAGGGAGAGGTGAGTGTCCCTTTCCACCAAGTCAGAGACAGAGACAGAGACAGAGACAGAGACAGAGACAGAGAGACAGACTCAGAGGTGCTGGAGCAACTTCACCTAGGCCTGCAGATCTGTTTTGAAAGCACCTTAAAGTATTCCCTTGAGTCTCTTTTCTCCTCGTCCTTCTCCTCCTCCTTCTTCTCCTTCTGCTCATCCTCTTTCTCCTCCTCCTCTTCCTTCTCTTCCTCCTCCTCTTTCTCCTCCTCCTCATCCTCTTTCTTTTCCTCCTCTTCTTTCTCTTCCTTCTCCTCCTTCTCTTCCTTTTTGTCCTCCTCCTTCTCCTCCTCCTTCCCCTCCTCCTCCTTCTTTTCTTTTTCCTCTTCCTTTTCCTCCTCCTGCTTCTCCTCCTCCATCTCCTCCTTCTCCTTTCTCCTCTTCTTCTGCTCCTCCTTTTTCTTCTCCCCTTCTCCTTCTTCCTCTTCTTCCTTTCCCCCCTCTTTTCCTTCTTCCTCTTCTCCTTCCTCTTTTCATTCATCTTGTTCTTCTTCATCATCTCCTTCCTCCTGCTCCTTTTCTTCCTTCTTCCACTCCTCCTCTTCCTCTTCTTCCTCCACCTTCTCCCTCCTCATCTCCCATGCTCCCTTTCCTTTTGCAGCCTTCTCATTTCCTCTCTGTCCTGTACACTGCTGGGGCAGAGCAACAGTGAGCCCTACCCTGGACCTCCCAGCCCCTTGAGGGCAGGGCCTTTCCTGTCTCCTTCCTCTCTGGCACCTACCACAGCCTCCAGTGCACAGTAGCCTTTCAGAAGACACTTGCTGTGTGAGAAGTGAATTAGCCACATGAAAAACTGAGTGTGACACATAGTTTGACTGTTCTAAGGACAGAGGACAGAGGACAAACCCACATCGGTGCACACATGCATTTAATGTGCTCCACCCTGTTCAGGCACCAGCAGTGGGGTTCGCCGTCCTCCTTCTGCTTCCGGGCTGACTCACAGCTGCCTCTTCCCTGGGGGCTGCCTGGCCAGTTTCCTGTGCAGGAACCTCAGACGCCTGGTAGGGGGGTTTGCCTGCACTTCCTTTAATGTGGAAGCAGCTGGGGCTGGGGCAAAGGGAGACTGTGACATTCGTCACACAAGATCAGGACTGGACAGTCCACATGTTCTTGTATTGGAACTCAGTGCAGCTTTTAAACACAGGGTCAATACTTGTGCCTTCCTGTGACCTCCACAGAACTGAGCAATTTTAATTTGTGTCTGCCACTTGGTCAGCAAGGGCCAGTGAGTGTGGTGGGGAGGGTTCACACCTCTGCTGGCAGTGCACACTGTCTGCCTTCTCCCATCCCTACTCCAGGAGTCATGGCAGACACGTGTATGAGCATCTCTCTGGATGTTGGGTACCCTGGGAGACAGCACCATGATCACCACTGTCTCCTGCTGGGGATGAGGAAGTGGAGACAGACTTGCATTTTCACGAGAAAGGTGCAGGTGGAATGGGACAAAGAGGCACACCCTGCAGGACACCAGGTGAGCCACGATGAGAATCCAAGTGGCATCTGCAGATGCTCTTCGTCCTTTGTGTCCCCATAAATGCTGCCTCCTGGATCTAATTCTTTGATTCTCTTATCTTGCACTTACTCGTCATCCTGCAGTCATGGAAACAGAGCATGGAAATCATGGAAAGCATCCCTTCAAGTCAGCTCGTTCGTATCCCCAGACCAAGTGATGCAGAAGCTGCGCCCTGTGAGAACCTGTATGCCCTGCATGCTCCACAAGGAATGCTCAGGGCACACCCAGGACAGTTTCACAACCCGAAGCACTCCTCAAGCACTTCACACATTCACACATGCCTTACAGAATTGGAGACAGACACTAATCAGTAATTCTTTCCAAGGTAAACCAGAGTCCTAGACTTACACAAAGTACTCAGTTGGTCAGTACCAAAACAAAACCCTGCACCCTCCAGTCAAATCTACCACAGAATTTCTAAGAGATGCAATCTTAGTTTGCAATACTATGAAATTATACACAGACACATTTTTAAGTCCTTGTGAATTTACTGCTATGAATCTTGTAGATAATTAGAAACTCTCTTCTGTTTTTCATCTTTATCCATATTAGCAGATACTTCATTTGCTGGGTCTTCATATCAAGGTTAAACAGAACCTGACTAACACTAAGCCCTATCTACTCGAGGTTAAATGCAACATATGCTGTCTTCTTGCACCCTAATTATGCTTCTTATCATTTGTCTCGTGTATTATAACTTCCAAATGCACTGCGAGAAGGAGAAACTGGAAATTTAGCAATTTTGGGGTGACTCAAAATCTAATTAGATAATCATCTGATTTATATGCTAACTATGCAGAGGGAAGCACCATGTAGAAAAATGAGCTGTAATTGTTTTTGGGAAATGTTCCAGGGACACCAGAAATATATCATTAACGATAAATTATTATGACTTCCTTCAGGTTGCTGTTTCTTTATATGTTGTAATTACAGTATCGATTACCTGTGAAGGATTAGTCCAGGCTGAGTGAATGGAACCCGTTTTGTCTGGTTAAGTGAGCAAATGCTACAGGTTATTGATTCCTAACACTTTGTACGAATTAGGAGCCAAAGAATAACTGCACATTTGGGGCTAATCTCTAGATATGCTGAATTTATGAAAATGGGTTCATTTTAGTTTGAAACACAGCTCTGCCCATGCAGGTGGAAAGCTGCAATGAATTAACAGTGAGTTAAGGTCACTATATTTTTGCTTTGTTTGTTTGTTTGTTTGCTATGAGACAAAAAACAGAAAGATCCATATGTGGGAGGTGTGGTTGATAAATAGGTGAATAAAACTTTTAAATTTTATATTACTAGTACATGTTTGTGATACATTAAGTTTATTTTTATTTAGGGAGTAAGTACATGTGCATAACACATCTTGATTAATTTTTTTCTTTATCCTTCACCTCCCACCTCACTCCCTCCATCTCTAGATTGTCTTTCCTCATTTTCATCAGTATTATGATTATTACTTTTATTATTTTTAGTTCATGTTTATGACATGTAATGCTTACATTCACTGTATTTTGTATGTGAATTTAAAAAAAATTATAATAAATGACATGGTGCTATAAATCACCCTCAAAACCATCCTGCTCACTTCCAGCACACTCATCCCCTTGTTCTTGACACTTTCTGAAGCAGCTCTGGAGTCCTCTTTTTTGAGGGTCTTTATGAGGTGTGATCACTGCCAAGTGCCATCCAAGGGAAACGCAGCTCATAAAAATGTGACACTGTGTCCTCATCCACCTTATTCACTGAATTTGGTACCAGGGGTACTTTTGGATCTTCCCCAAACTCAAAATGACCATGAGAGGGAAGTGTTTTGAATCCATTCAGGACATGGAGGCGGCCAGGACAGTGCAGCTAAAGACCCTCAGGAAAGAGGACCCCAGAACTGCTGCAGAAAGTGGCAAGGGTGATGGGGGTAAGAACTGAAGTGAGGGGGAGGATTCTGAGGGAGGTTTATGGCATTGTGTCTTTTCTTGTGATAATTTCTTTCCTGAATCTGTCTGTTTCTTAGGGGAAGTTGTGAGTTGTGAAGCACAAAATTATTTTCTCCTACCACAAAAGGGGTGGTCAGGATGTCTTAGGGCCACCAGGCCAAAACCTACTTGGGGCTTGGGATAAATGTCCCAAATGATCAGATGAGGCAGGAGTGGAGGCACAGCCTTTGTAGTACACTCAAGTGCTACTCCTCCAGGGTCTGCTGGAAGATGCGTCCCTACTTGTCCCACATCGGGAACCAGATCATGCCCTCGGTGATTTCCATCAGCTGTCAGGAGCTGGCAGATACTTCTGCAGGGCTGGGCAGGAAATTAGGCTATTAAATTACATCCTTTCTCCAGAGACACTGCCTCTCTCCTCCCCCTTCCTATGGAGATTCTATCAAAGCCAGTCATTGTAACCATTTATCTTCCCCAACTTAAAATACCTTCTGCAGAACTAATTTTTCCCTCAGTACTTGAGGTCTTTGTCCTCTCTGTCTTGCTTCCCTGATCTTGTATGGACCTAAGATTAATTTGCAGGAGCTGGGAGTCCAACAACAAAATCAATTTCAATTGGGTCAAACGGGGTCACTCTGGGCTCAGCAGTAGGAAGAAAGAAATAGATTATTATCATTCTGGGAGCACAGAGCTCAGGTTCAGTATGAGGGAGAGCAGAGGCTCATTCCCCTAAAAGCAATAAATAATTCTTTCCAAATTGTCAGAAACAGACAGGAACTGGCTTGTTTTTCCACTAGTTTCCAAAAACCACACATATAGAAGTTAGCCACACTCTTGATAGAGGTGGGAAAAATTGGCACACATGATTTCACTGGCAAAAGATAGCAGTGCATATCCTCGGTAGAACTGCAGAGGAAACACGTGTAATTGTCATCGATTTAATGGCAGGTAGGGGCTTCTGTTCTCACTGTGCACTTTCTCTGTTGAATTCATCTCTGGCTTTCCATACACCCTAGTTTAGATAGGAATTCCAAGCATCCTTCTGTTACAAAGTTGAGCAATGATTACATTCATTTCCCTCTGCCTTTAAACTGCACTATCTACAGAAAAGGAATCCAGGGAGAAAATTTAAATCAAACCATGTATATCACTAGTTTGAGGTGATTTATTTAGTCATTGAGATTAAAAAAAAAAAGAATCTCACAATGATGGAGTTCTATTTCTTATATAAAATTTGTAAGATGTATGAAATTTTTCACAGTTTAAAGGGTGTAGAGATCTATCCACCGTGTGGAAAAAATCCCTTGTTACTTTTAGCCTTTTTCCAATTATGAAAATATTACTTGCTACTGGCCATGTAGAAATGCATGGTCCTATATACTGCAACAGGCTGGGCAAAATCAACCCTGAGTATTGTTCTCAATCAATGCCTATATATATGTGTGTGTGTGTGTGTGTGTGTGTGTGTGTGTTTTCCTATTATATAGCCAGTCGCCCTATTCATTTTCTCAGCAGCCCTTCTGTTCAGCGAAGATGACACCTGACAAAGAACAATGACCTTGGATATAAGTTTATTTGTGGTCAGAATCTATGAACTCAAATGATGTTTCTTTGAGAACTTCTAAGTATCAGGAAATGTGAGATCTGTCTAAACAGTTTGGCTGAGATAGGGACCACCTGGGGAAAATGGAATCAATCTGGATTTGAGTCCTATTTCCACTATGAGAAAACTGTTTCCTCTTGTACTTGATTCTTAAACTCTGTAAACAATTAATTAATTGCCAAAAAAAAATGAAGTTCAAAACTCTTCTGTTTTACTTCCATGAGAGGAATTTACATGAAAACCAAGGGAGATTTGTTAGAATTTGACAAGTGTAAATTTTTATTAAAATACTGTTTAATTAATGACACATAAAAATTGAGTTAAGAGGTAATTGAAGTGTTAAAGATGATTCTATTTTTATTACATCAGTCATTCTGTCTCTTTATTCTGAAGTGCAGGCTACTTCACAATGTACTCTGCCTTTATAACTAACTAATCAAAGCCTTAATATAAAATAAACAAGACTAACATAAAATACACAAGGCTTACAAAGCCTTAATATAAAATAAACAAGATGAAAATAAAATAAACAAGGCAAGTCTACCCTCAATGCTGGCAGAATAAAAGATAAAGGTATAATTTTCAATTGGACATTCAAATCAAAGTCAACTTAATGATAATAAAATCAAAAATAGTAAAAATCAGCTTCTACACAGCTTCCGGGATTGTTGCAAATATTTTCCATAGGTTAACCTGTGTAATTTGCCTATCCACCTTGCAAGCATATTTTACTTCTCTCCCCATTTCACACATGCTGAGCCTGACACAAAATAACCTGGCCACAGCTACCTTTCCAGAAAGCCTATCAGGCCGTCTCCAGCGACCACTCTCAGTCACTTTCCTGTGTCATTTCCAGGATCCAGGATTATTCTGCAGGCAAACACGGGGGAGAAATGTGAGTTTAATTTAACACACTACTCTGTTTTGATCCAGTGTTCCTGTTGCGATTTCACAGAACACATGGAGCTGGAGAAAAGGGAGTCTTCAAAATGCCCTGTGTTTCAACATTACCTGAAGTCAGGTAGACAGGTTCTCCTCCTCTTAGGTTTGCTGTTATGCACCTGTTTTTGATAAGCCTTCATTTCTTCCCACGAAAATTAAGTGATAATAAGTACAAGAGGGTGTTTAAAAAATAAGGTGAATGCTAAAGTTACAAAGAAATTAGAGTAAAAAAGATTGCCATCTGAATGGCATTGGAGTGCTCCTCCTGTCGTTGTACACTTATCCTATCGTCCCTGTCACTTTCTGCAGCAGCTCTCCAGTCCTTTTTCCTCAATGCCTTTACAAGGTATGGTCAAAAAATACAGTGACTGCTGCTGCCGAGAGCCATCCCACCAAAACACAGGCTCTGAAAACGTGATGCTGTGTCGTCATCCACCTTAGTTACCAGATCCTGCACTGTGCAACTTGTGACTCTTCCTCAAAGTCAAAATGACCATGGTAGGGAAATGTTTTGACTCCATTCAGGACATGGAAGCAGCCAGGACAGCACAGCGAAAGACCCTCAGGAAAGAGGACTCCAGAGCTGCTGCAGAAAGTGGCAAAGACAAAGCGAGGAGGGTGTTCAAATTGAGGGGGAGGATTTTGAGGGGGATTGTAGACAATGTGCCTTTTACTGTAACAAATCGTTTTCTTTACACACAGGCATTGCCTTTTTGAATCACGCCTCATGTTTCCCAGGTTATTGTGAACATTCAATATACTATCTGCAAAAAGTCCCACACCTTGCTATACAGAAGCTGAAATTCCTTATGGCTTGGACCCTCCTTGGCACCTCAGGGAGCTGAGACTCCACCTGTGGACCTCTCCCTGGGCACACATGGGGACAGCTCTCTGGCCTCCATGTCCAGGGATCCCCGCCATCTACTGGAGCCCAGTGGATTGGGTGTGCTTGTGGTTCACATGGAGAGCCACAGACACAGGTGCCGGAGCAGTAGAGGGTGAGTGGCTCAGCTCGGCAGCCAGGATCAGAAGATTGCAGCTTCTCTGTGTTTCTCCTTTCCGTGGACTTATTTTCCATTCCTCTTTTCACTTACAAAGAAGTTGCTGCTAGCGTCATTATTGTCATCATTGTTCTGCATAAGGAATTAGCTAAGACTAACATGGGCTACGCAGTCTGGAGGCACAGCTCTCCCTCTGTGTCTCTTTCCCCACTAACAAACAGGACAGAGAATTTGGAAAGCTGTTTTTGACCTTGACAATGAGTGCCTGACAATGATAGGTAGAAGTGGCTCAATTTTCTTTTTTTGTTTTAAAGAGAAAATAATAACCATAAAACAGAGTTTCAGAACAGGTTAGTAGGAGAGGAACAATAATTAATACATTGTGCATTGTTATCTTTGTAGTAGTTATTCAGAGTACAAGATATAGGCATGAAATATTGTCCAAAAAATATTAGCACAAACCTTTCTTTTCAATGGACTAGAAGAAACTAGCTATATAACTGTCTTAATTATCTTGTATATACATATAGTTTTGTCTTTTCCCTTCCTTCCTTTAAACTTCGCCCATCACATTTTGTTTTTTCTCTTGAACAGTATCTTAGCAATTCACAATATCTATTAAACATTAGAAGTCCCATTTGGCCCAGCTATTCTCCTTCTGGGTATCTTTCCAGAAGGATTAAAAACATCATACTACAATGATACATGTGTGCCCATGTCTATACCAGCACAATTTGTAATAGTTAAATTTTGGAAACAACTCAAATGTCTATTAACGGAGGAATGGATAAAAAAGATGTTTTTTTTCATATGATGGAGTACTATGCAGCCATAAGAAAAGATAAACTGGAGACTTTTATAGGCAAATGGATGCAACTCAAGACCACACTCATAAGTGAAATAAATCAGACTCACATGTGTTAACATAAATTGTTTCCCTAGTGGAGAAACTGAATGAGTAAATAAGATCCTAAACACTTAATTTTCTTCCGTGCATTCACTTCTCACTTCTTCATGTTTGTGGCACTGATGGTTGAAACAAAGGCTTCCACCCTGAACAACA
>RJWT010044267.1:0-11818 GCA_004365215.1 Cuniculus paca
AATTATGCTAATATCCTTTTCTCTTGTGAGCTCAGTTGGCCTCTTCCCGACCCAGGAGTCATTCAGTCACTATGGTATGGAAGATTGTGAAAATTGTTCTGTCTTTTATAACCTGGGCATATTGCATGATTTCATACCTATTTTGCTGTGACAGAAAAATGACTTAGTAGCACTTTCCACCTCATGGACCTTCCTCTTTCCCACCTACATCAGGAATTTTTCACCAAACTTCAGTGCCACCACACAGGCTTTTCTGTATCAGGCTTAGTCTCTCATTGTTGAGATAGAGAATCTTTGGTCTAGTCTGTTAATGCAGCATCAGGGGCATATAAATAAAACCCCTATAACTTTTTTTTTTTTGCGGCACCAGGCATTGAACTCACGACCTTGCGATTGCCAGGCAGGCACTTAGACCGCTGAGCTAGATCGCCAGCCCTGGTGTTTTTGAGACAGGGTCTCACTATGCCGTTCAGGCTGGCCTTGAGCTCACTTTGTAGCCCAGGCTGGTCTCGAATTCACAATGATCTGCCTGTCTCAGCCTCCCAAGTGCTGGGATTACAGGCGTGAGCCACCACGCCCGGCTACCCCTATAACTTTTTGAGGTTAAATGACTGTTGCCTTCTTGGAATTGTAGGATTTAATGAGACCTGGAATTTTATAGCCCAAATCAAAACTCCATAATACAGTAAAGGAATGTCTTTTCACCCAGGAAAAATGCCTGTTTGCTCCTCAGGGCAAGCTAGCCAAGCTGTAGAGCCAGGATCAGCAAACTTACTGTGAACTGTCAGTCAGTGTTTTAAGACTATGCGGGCCATACAGTTTCTGTCACACTTACATAACCCTGCCTTTGTAGTTCAAAATTACTGCAGGCAATATATAAGTAGAGGAATGTGGTTGTGTTTTAATATAACTTTATTTATGGACACTGAAACTTGGACTTTACATACTTTTATTATGTCATAAATTAACAGTTTATGGTTGAAAAATATTTTTAATCATTTAAACATGTAAAAACTATTTGTAGTTTTTAGAACTTGCAAAAATAGCCATGGTTCATCAACTTCTGTTTAAAAATAAATTGTTTCCATTTCAGTTAGACAGCGAACATTTTCTCAGTGGACCCCAAAGATCCTTGATCCTTACAGCTGCTAGCTGTGACACTAAACAATTGAGATTCCTGCAGCAGAAAATACTTCATTCTGTCTCAGTTCACCTTAGTCTTTAATCATGGTGTGCTGGTCAAAACCGAAGGGTTATATGCTTATTGAGGATAAATAAGTACAGTAGCAGATTTTCCTAGAAATGAAACTCTTGTCAGAGTTATTATTATGCCAATAGATATCAGTTGTTTTGCTAGTATTTGTTTATATGTATTCATAAAACCAAACTTAACTGGCCTCCTTGCAGAAGTATTTATTTGTTAAGGGGATTAAAAATTATTTTACATAAGGAAATTAGGGTCATAGATTACCTAGGGTGCCTAAAAACTGTCCCTTGGGCATTGCTAAAATTTTTTTTCTACCAAATCAAGAAGAAAGGCCAGGGCAGTGAATGAGGGTAACTGAACTTGTGGAGCTAGAATTTAAATGACCAAATGAACTAGGGTAGCATCCCCTTGCAGAAACCTAAAATAAAAACCAATCAGAATTCCTCTTCCCTCTTCAGTGTACCAGGAGATGCTGTTTGTTAATAATATGGCTTAATGAGTATGGGTTATACCCATAGACTCTTGGGAGAAATCTAAAATAAAACAGATACCATATCAACATATTCTATTAGCGCATCATAATTCCAAGCCTACCTCTATTAGATGGAGCTTCAGCTCCACTTTAGATTTTAAATACTTCTTATGAATAAAAGAGCATTTAAGAGACTGTCCTTGTTTAAAATACATTCTGTCATGAAAGGAAATACCTATGTCCCATAAATTGAGAGCATGTATAATACCATGTAATGTAACACACTTGAGGAATTTGAGTCTCAAGAGATCAACATAACCAGTTACGTGTTTGTTAGGTAGAAAGGCAGAACTTGACCCAAGATCGCTATTACTGCTTCTCTCTAGTGGGAAGTCATTACTTCTTTGCAGTGTTTTATAGTACTTTTGAAGCTAAGAAACTTACTCACGTTTTCCTACCAACTTAGTTCTCAAAGTTTCGTTTCCAAGCACAGTTATGAGCAAATAATAAGGCAGTTTACTCAACTATTCTTCACTATGAGATTTCCACCCCAGTTCTTTATTCAGAAGACCTTTATCATCTGGAAGCTGTGGCAACACCTGTTTTCCCAGCTCTGAGGGAGGCTGAGGCAGGAGGATTGCAAATTTGAGCCCCTGGGCTACTTAACAAGACTGTGTCTCAAAATAAAAAATAAAAAGAGGCTTGTAGCACACACTTGTTAATCCTAGCACTCTGGGAGGCTGAGGTAGGTAGATAACAGGTTCGAGGCCAGCCTGGGCAACCTAGGCAATTAGTGGGATCCTTTCTCAAAAATTAAAAATGGGCTAGGACTGTAGCTTGGTGTGAAAACCCTCAATTCAGTGCCAATAATAAGTAAAAATGGCTGGGGATGTTACTCAGTGGTAAACAGCCACTGGCTTCTATCCCAGTACTAGAGAGAGAGAAGATAACCATTGTCTTAGTAACAATACTGTGTTAGCTGTTTGTTACTGGGACAAAACACCTCACATATACAAAGGAGAAAGGGTTTGTTTTGGCTCACAGTTTCAGAGATTTCAGCCTACAGTTGACTGACTCCTAAGCGCTCTGTGGAACTTTCCATTTTTGGAAGGAATCTGTAACTTTCTGACAGACGTTATCCACATGGAGAATATTGGTTTCCTTATGTAGTGTGCAGAGAGCAATATGATATAGTAGAGGAACATTAATAACAGGTTAAACTTCTAGATTTTCATCTTTCTTTGCCTTTACTAGCTTTGTGACTTTGGACAAGTTATTAATTGATTGTGTAAAACTGGGTTAGTAGTTCTCATTGTGGAACTGTTTTAATAACAAATGAGCTAATACATTTATAGTACTGCTGTGTTGTTACTTCCCACACGACACAGCTCTTGAACAGCTTGAATATATTGCAGTCAACTGGGTCTCACAGATGACGTTATGAAGTAATATTATGAAGTATTATGAAGTAAAACACACCAGTGTTTCTGAAGTGTTTCGGTTTGGTTGTGTAATTCTAAAGAAGTCAGTCCCAGTTTGACTGTCATCCCTACCTCTGGGTCATTATTCACTTTCTGTTAGAACAGTCAGAAATACCTCAGTTGTGCCTGTGCAGCTTCTTTATTTCAATAGAAATGTTGTATTTTACTAATGGTTTTGGAAGCCAAGCCTCCTCTCTATTAGGCAGTGCTAAGCCAGGTTACCCTTAGTGCCTTCTTCCCTTTCTTATCTTCAAAGGAAACCTACAAGAAACCTGAGCCTGTCTTTCCAGTCAGGCTGAATGTGAACTCTCAGGTCAAAGGCAAAAGCATTCTAAAGATGCTTGATGACACAACATTAGAGCAAATGCTTGTTATTACAGCTTTCAGAGACAGTGTTTCTAAAAGTAAGATCAGTGACAGACTCCTCTGAAATTGTCTTTTTACTGTTGACTGCCTAGGCTTCCACACTTCCTTTCTTTAACCTCCTAAAGCCAGTCTTCAGTCTTAAATCACCATTGCACTCCAAGAAATGCTTGCCTCCTCTGCTGTGAACTCTAGTTGACCAACCATTCAAAAAGTCAGAATAAGAAGCAAAATTAGGAGTTTACACTGAGGTTAGGATTTATGTTAAGTCCAAAGGGTTCAGCTATACTATAAAAATAGGACTTATTTTGCCTCCACATTTAGAAATAGGTTTTAAAGGAAATTGAGAAGAGCTTAAAACTATCAAGAAACTTTCAGAAAAAAATGCATACTAATTCAAATTTTATACTATATTTAGGAAGATGGAGCATGGAAGAGAGCAAGAAATAATACATGATACAATGTCATTGATTATACTGGAAGTGCTTTAAAAGAAACTTTAAAAATCAAAATACTTTTAAGATATCTTATTTTTAAAAATTATTTCTCTGATAGATAAAGAATGCCATTTATTTTTGTCCTCTGCTTCTTTAGGTTAGTAAATGAGCAGCTACAGCGGTCACTTGATGACTATCAGCACCGACTGTCCATAAAAAGAGGTGAACTTGAATCTGCCCAAGAACAAATTAAAATGCTGGAGGGAAAAATAGGTAAGTTTTTCAATTTTGTTTTTGCTAATATGAATTCACTTTGCCCAGTAAATGTTTCTTTTCATTTACAGATGAGCTAAACCTTAGGATGACTTCACAGAATGAAGAGGCTCATGTGATGAAAAAGACTATTGGTGTTATTGATAAAGAGAAAGACTTCCTCCAGGAAACTGTGGATGATAAGACAGAAAAGATTGCAAACTTACAAGAAGTCCTCGCTAGTAAAGTATGTAATTGTTAAGTATTATTTTCAGCATCAAAAGATTGTTTTATTCTGTTTCAGTATACAGTTCTTATCCTTACGTGTAAGTTCCTCAGATCCAGGACCTCATCTTCTTTGTCATCATCTTCTTTCTTCTTCTTCTTCTTTTTTTCCAAATCCATTTTTATTTTAAGGAGAAAAAGAAACAAAAAAGACTAAAAATTTCAAAACACATCAGTCAGGGGGCAACAATAATACATACGTTGTGCGTTGTCATCCCCAAATCATTCACCCAGGGCACAAGACATCTACATTCAATTGTCTGAACAATACTGGCACAAATCTTCCTCTTCAGTGAACTTAGAGAAATCAGTAGTATGACTATCTTAACTACTTTTTTATATGCATATACAGATACATGTACACGTACATATCCATCTACATATACATATACATACACATATACATACGTTATTTTCACTAAAGACCATGTGTTCTAATATGTTTAATTTCCTTTTTGTCTCAATAATTTGAATCTTTAAAATGGGATTTTATCTATTTCTGGAAGGTGATTTTATCAGATCTTATTAAAGCAAACTAAAGAAACCATTCAAGTTTTTAGGGTGGGTAGAAATGTGTCAGTGTGAAGTATAAATGGGAGTTGGAAATATGTTTACTTGAAGCTCTTTTATGCATAATTTATAGGGTTAAACTAAGTACTTAACTATACAAATGTGATGTGTTATGCAAATTTAGCTAAAGATATTTCTGTTTGAAAGGTTTAGAATCTTATATATTTTTATAATTTCTTTAGGAAAAAGCTGTTGCTCAGATGAAGATAACTATCTCAGAGTATGAATTATCTCTGAAGTAAGTAATTAATGAAATGGCATTCAGCTTTTTAAGACATTTTCAATGACTGTAGTTTTATCTAGTAGCAGATCAATAATAGGAAAATTTCTTTTTTCAGTTTCCCCACTTTTGCCAGTAACAGCATCATTTGCCCAGTCTCTTGCTTAACAATGTCATTCTTTTAATTCCTCTGTCATTTTCATCCAGACATTTAGATCTTACTAATTATTCCTTTGAATTTCTACTTGCTCTTTAGTTTTACTATAATTACCTAACTCAGATCCTAATCATTAAAATTTACTTTAGTAGGCAGTTTTGGATTTATTCTCCATTCTAAACTTACCTAGAGAACCATTTCCAAGTTTACTTTTCTTTTCTTTTCTTTCTTTCTTTTTTTTTTTTTTTTTGCAATAGTAGGGGTTTGAATCCAGGTGCACTGTATCACTGAGCTACATCCCTAGCCCTTTTTATTTTTTATTTTGAAATGATCTAGAACTCAGGTGGGATTAGAACCTGCTTCTGCCTCCTAGTGCTGGGATTACAGCCATAGGCCTCTGCTCCTGGCTACAATTTTATATTTTATATCTAATCTTTCCAAGGAAAATGTAAGCTACTTAAAGGCAAAAGTCACTAATTAACACTTATGTTACATACCTTTGTTTCAGATCAGAACAAAAGTATAAACATTTATTCAGTATTTGCCAGTTGAATCTATTACATTTGGCTCTTAGCATTTGGAAATTTTCTGTATTTATGTTTATGTGGCTTTTGGAATAATATATTTGTTTTATGGCTTCATTTGCATATAATAATTGGTAGAAATCTGAAATAACTGCTTTACATAATTGATCTAAATGTAGCAGTTATAATTGTAGAGTTTATTCTTAGTATACTTTTCAGACTACAGCAGTTTTCATTTAAACAAGCTACAGTTTTTCAAGAGCTTTATTATTTCCATATCACCTTTTAACAGCCAACTAAAGGAAACATTGAGTAATCGAGACCGGGAAATAAGCAGCCTCCGGCGTCAGCTTGATGGAACTCTCAAAGAACTTGATGAAGTAGGGAAGTCTAGAGAAATATCTTTCAAGGAAAACAGAAGATTACAAGATGATCTGGCTACAGTGGCAAGAGAAAATCAGGTATAGGCGTAATATGTAAACTTTGATAGTTTCATAGTATGGCACCTGTTCATTGTTTACTAAATTATTAAAGCTCTAAATTACTATTTTATTCTAAAACATAATGATACAAATATAAGTAACATTAGTAATTCTTTAAGGAGAATGGTATTTGTCGGAGTATTAAAATCTGTAGTTTAGGTTATCTCTTGGGTTCAACTGAGTTCTCACCATTTTGGTCTTTGTGAAGGAACCTAAAGCTGGGAGCTTGGAGTTCTCTTTGTCAGAAGTCATTTTCATGCTGTGGGTGAGAGCGCAAGTGTGTCATTCACAGGGAAACATTTCTGTGTATTAAGGACCTGTCACAGATTTAGAGTATATCTACTTTTGGCTTTGACGCATATTTGTAAATAAATTGGTGAGTGTTTTAGAGTGTCAGACGCTAGAAGGTAGTAGTTTTGTTTGTGCTAGTTTATTAAATCTTTATACCAAGAACACCAATGATTTTAAATAGTTTATGTTTTAAAAAATTACTTTAAGTGCTTTTCATTACAGAGCATATTGCTGACATATGGATTTTTTTAAAAGGTCAGCTTTTGACCATCACTAACCCTTATTGTACAGATCAGATACGTGGTCAGGACTATTGTAGGAGATATGCAGTAAAGATGGGTTAAAAAGTATCTGCTAGGAAAAATATGTAAAAGTTACCCTTTAGAAATTTTCCTTTTTTATTACTTTCTCATTGTCTTCAATTCCAAAGGAACTATTTGAATATGAAGAGACATCATTTGGAATATTGTATTCACTGTAGAACTGTCTTCAATTTCTGATTTATAGGAAATCTCATTGGAATTGGAAGCAGCAGTGCAAGAAAAAGAAGAAATGAAGAGTAGAGTTCATAATTACATAACTGAGGTGTCCCGATGGGAGAGCTTAATGGCTGCTAAGGTGAAAAACATTGCTTAGATGTATTGAAGACTGAGTTTTTCATGTTTGTTTGTTTATTTTGCCTGGTAGATTTTGCCTACTGCCATATTTCCCCACAGATCTTAGTATAGTGCCTCACAGATATCTGATGCTTCTTAAATGAGAACATAATTCCCAGTGTGTGTATGTGTTTATAGCATGGGCATTCCCTATGAATGGTGGTTTATTAATTTAGAAATGATTTCATTGTGCTTAAACCAGGAGCAAGAAAATCAAGACTTATTAGATAGATTTCAGATGCTTCATAACTGCGTTGAAGACTGGGAGATCAAAGCCCATCAAGCTGAAGGAGAAAGCAGCTCAGTTCGACTGGAACTTCTTTCTATTGACACAGAGCGAAGACACCTTCGAGAAAGAGTAGACCTACTAGAAAAAGAAATTCAGGAGGTAACACATTCACTTGTATTAGGCATTATTTTAAAGACATTATTAGAAAAAGGCATTATTTGGAAAAATAGAAAACATTCAAAGATACTTTACTGAAGTGAGGATATAGCTTTCATGTAATCAAGTTCAGTGGTAATGTTTTGTCATTAATTCTGATTACTTGCTTAGGAGAGCTCCATTACATTGTTTTACTGTGCTAAAAGATAGGTAACATCAGACATGCCATTTCAACCATTTTAAGTATACAATTGTGAGATATTAAGTACACCCACAGAGTTTGCAGTGATTATCACCACCCTGGCTCCAGTACTTGCTTTTTATTTTTTGGCAGTAGGTATTGAACCCATGGTAAGCAATAAACTACCTCCCTAGTCTCTACCTATTTTGCTTTTTGTTTTAAGTATAAAACTGGGTCTGCTGAGTTGCCTGGGCTGGCCTTGAATTTGCAGTCCTCTTAACCTGGACCTTCACGCACCACCAGGCGCAGCTATCTCCACTACTTTTTGTGTTTGCCAACTGAAACTTTGAACACATTAGATACTGTACTGCCTCTCTTCTTTCCTATGCTTGGCACCCACTTTTCTGTTTTCTGTCTTTATGGATTTGACTTATCTTGGTTTCTCAGATAAGTGGAATTATATAGGATGTGTCCTTGTGGCTTTTTTCACTTAGCCTTAAGATTCACTTTATCTCCAATAGTCATCCATGTTATAGTATGTTTCATTACTTTTCAAGGTTGAATGATACTCCATTATAAAGATATATCGCATTTTGTTTATCCATTCATCTTTTGATTGACACGTGGTTTGCTTCTACATGTTGGATCTCCAGAGTAATGCTGCTGTGAACAGGGGTAAACAGTGTTCAAGTTCTTGTTTTCAATTCTTCTGGATATCTACCCTAAAGTAGAATTAATAGATCACACATTAATCATATGTGTAATTTTTTGAGAAAGCACCAAAGATACAGGGACTACACCACTTTGCATTCACTCTAGCAGTGCGAGAGGGTTCCAGTTTCTCCACAGCCTCACCAACATTTATGTTTTTTTCTCCTTCCTCTCTTGCTGTCACTCACACTGTCTCTAACAGTTATCCTAATACGAGTGCAGCAGTGTCTCATTGTGATACTGATTGTATTTTCTCAGGGATTATAGGATGTTGAACATCTTTTCATGTGCTATTGACTATTTATGTATTTTCTTTACAAAAATATCTATTTTCCATTTTTAAAACAAGTTTTTTGTTGTAGGAGTTCTTTACTAGTCCAGAGATTAAAACCTTTCTAAATATACAATTTGAGAACATTTTCTCCCATTTGATAGGCTTTCTGTTCACTCTTGTTTTTTAATTGACATGCAATATTTATACTCATTTGTGGAATACGATGCATGTGTACAGTGTGTAATGATCAAAACAGGGTAATTAGAATTTCCATGTCCACAAATATGAACATTTCTATGTGTTGGGAAGCTTCAGATTCTTTTCTTGTTTTCAAATATATATTAAATTGCTGTAGACTAGTTATACCATGGTGCTATAGAACGTTAAAACTAATTCATCCTCTAATGGTAGTTTTTAAATTATTTTATTTAGTAAATGTTTGCACTACATAATGTTTACCTTCCTTTTGTGTAGTTGGTGCATGTACATAACCTATTTTCATTCCTTTTTTCTTCCTTTCTCTCTCTCCCACCCTTTCATCTCTTGATCCCCTTTCTGTTTGAGAAAAAGCTCCCTACTTAACTATTACCTATCTTTTGTTTGCTCTTTATTTATACTTTGAGTTTCCATATAAGAGAAACTTCAATATTTTAGCTTGTTTCTAATTTATTTTGCTTAACACTATGGTCTCAGGATGCATCTATTTTGCTACAAATGACTTAAGTTTCTTTTTCTTTTTTTTTTCAAGTTTATCTTTCTTTATGGCAGAGTAATATACCTTTGATGTAAACACCACATTTTCTTTATCCATTCATCTGTGGATGGATATATAGACTGCTTCCAAGATTTACCTATTGTTGGAAATACTGGCTTTCCACACGCCAAAGACTAAAACTAAACCCATGTTTATCACCACACATTAAACTAAAATCAAAATTTGTCAAAGATCTAAATATTAAAACAGAAACACTAAATCTGCAGAAGAGAAAATAAGTAGAAATCTTTTTTTTTTTTTTGCGGCACCGGGGATTGAACTTACGACCTTGCGCTTGCCGGGCAGGCGCTTAGACCGCTGAGCTAGGTCCCCAGCCCTGTTTTTGAGACAGGGTCTCACTATGCCGTTCAGGCTGGCCTTGAGCTCACTTTGTAGCCCAGGCTGGTATCGAACTCACAACGATCCACCTGTCTCAGCCTCCCGAGTGCTGGGATTAAAGGCGTGAGCCACCACGCCTGGCTCCAATAAGTAGAAATCTTGAAGACATAGATTTAGGCAGAAAGTTCATGAAGTCCAGATCACAAAGGAAATACTACAAGAATCAACTGAGATCTCATCCTATTAAAAAAGCTTTTGCACAGAAAAAGAAATCACCAACAGAGTGAAAAGACAACCCACAGAGTGGGAAAAAATTTTAGCCAATTGTCTCTCAGACAAAGGACTTGTATCTAGAACATGTAAAGAACTGAAAAAAATTATACCCCTCGAATTCAAAGACCCAATCCAAAAATGGGCATCTAAGATGAACACACACTTCTCAGACAAAGAAATACAAACAGCAAATAAATATATGAAAAACGTTC
Organism: Cuniculus paca; assembly: GCA_004365215.1. Taxonomy (NCBI): domain Eukaryota; kingdom Metazoa; phylum Chordata; class Mammalia; order Rodentia; family Cuniculidae; genus Cuniculus; species Cuniculus paca. Next base: position 10,527 of record RJWT010044267.1, read on the forward strand.
AGCACCATTGGTCATTTGAGAAATGCAAATTAAAACAACACTGAAATTCCATCTCACTCCAGAAAGAATGGTTATTCTCAAGAAATCAACCAATAACAAATGCTGGAGGAGCTGTGCGGAAAAAGGATCCCTTCCCCACTGTTTGTGGGAGTGTAGACTGGTGCAACTACTGTGGAAATCAGTATGGAGATTCCTCAAAAGTCTGGGATTAAAGGTCCCATTCAACCCGGCTATTTCTCTTCTGGGTATTCCTAGAAGAATCAGAAACATCATACCACAGCAATATACGTGCATATTTATAGCAGCACAATTTGTAATAGCTAAGTCTTGGAACCAACCCAAATGTCCATTAAGCAAGGAATGGCTAAAAAAGATGTAATCTTTCTATATAGTGGAGTATTATTCAGCTATGAAGAAGAATAAGCTTGAGACTTTTATAGGTAAATGGATGCAACTTTTGAGACCATACTTATAAATGAAATAAGTCAAACTTGTATGTGTAAACATCATATTGTCTCCATGGTGTGAGAAACTGGAAGAATAAATAAGGACCAAAATATACAATAGATATTGTGAAATGGGAAGACTTTTTTTGGGGGGGGGGGTTCTGGCACTGGGGATCGAACTCACAGCCTCGCGCTTGGCCAAGGAGGCACTTAGGTCGCTGAGCTAAATCTCCAGCTGGGAAGACATTGTTAAAAAAGACAGAGGAATAGGGTGGGGGAAGGGGGAAAGGAAGGAAACAAAAGAAAAAAAGTTATACTGCTAGTTTCTCTTAATTCATTGAAAAGAAAAGTTTGTGCTCATATTGTTTAGAGAATATTTTTTGCCCATTATCTTGTACTCAGTAACTACTTTAAAGATAACAATACAGACAACATGTCAGGAGGAGCTAAAGATGGCAGAACAGTAAGCAGCAGAGTAAACAGTCTCTCTGAGAGAAACAGTTCAGATGCTGGAATATAACATCATGGAGAGGACAAGAAGGAAGGAAGTGGGTCCCCTGGACCAAGGAAAAATCTAAAATATGAATTGAAGCCCACAAAGAGAATAAAAAGAATTTAAACGAAGAAGGTGGTGGTGGCTGGCAGCGCCTCAGCCTGGAGCCGGATTCACCCTTCCAGAAGACCTGCTGAGCCTGGATACTCGTGGTCACGGTTGTGGTCATGGTCGCAGCTGCAGTCGACCCCAGAGGTCTCTGTGGAGAGGCGCGGGGGTGAAGGAGAGCTGGAGGCGTGGAGATCTGTGCTGGCAGTGGGTGAGTCTTTGGAATTCCACCCCACCCCCACCCC
>RJWT010044268.1:0-11816 GCA_004365215.1 Cuniculus paca
TCAGCCTCTCCCAATACTCCTCATAAAACAGGTAGAATACAGTTGGCTAAAGAAAAAAAAACAACTTAAACCTTTTCAAAAACTGTAACTGGCTATTTATCCCAAGAGTGTTATATTTTGGGTGTTTGAAAAATTTAGTGTACATATAAGATTAATAGCTGCAAAGAAAGTGAGGACAGGGCATAAACCACTGTCCAGATGATCCTAAAAGACCTACGTGAGGAAAATCAACCACAAAGGTACTGTACTATGAACATGGAATTGAAGAGTGGTGAAAAATAAAATAGAAAGGGAGATAGGGACCAATTTAAAGTTTCAATAATTTGCTGATGGAGAATTTCAGAGATAGTAGGTTACCAGATCACAGAACTGTAGAAATAACAATCTCAGACTACCCACATGTGTTAAAATTTTATGTCAGCAGACTAATAATTTTAGCTTCTACTTCCAAGGCTAGAATTTATCTAAAAATATTTATCTTGCATAGCATGAAGTTGGAGTCAAGGTTTATATTTTTTTCCTTTTTTCCCAAATAGATATCTAGTTGTTCGAGACCACTTGTTAGGAAGACATTTATTTCCCCTATGAAAATACCTCTTCAACTTCATCAAACATTAAAAGACCAGCTAAGTGCAAATACATTTCTAAACAAGTGTAAATTCTGCCCAGTAGCATTTTTTATGTTAGAGGAGATCTCTATTTGTGCTGTCCAATACGGTAGTTACTGTAGCATATGTCAAGTGAGCAACTGAAATATGGCCAGGTCAAAGAAGTAAATGAATTTTTAATTTTATTTAATTACAATTAACTTGAATATAAATTGAAATAATCAGGGCTGGGGATCTAGCTCAGTGGCCTAAGCACCTGCTTGGCAAAGTGCAAGGTCGTGAGTTCAATCCCCGGTGCCGCAAAAAAAAAAAAAAAAAAAGAAATTAAAAAAAATTGAAATAATCACAAGCATCTAATGTTTGCCATGTTGGAAAGCAAAATTCCAGAATCTTTAGTATATTATTTTAATCACTGTGTTAATGGAAATGTCACAATTTTTCATTACCATATCTTTATGATGATTTTGCAGTCATGTAATATAGTGTTCTCGTTTTAAACTTTTTTGTTTATATCATACTGGTTGGTGCATGACATTTTGTGCTCCACATAAAATTTTCTTTCAACAGGCATTCTATTTCTATCAAAAGAAAAAACTGGCAAGAATTTGATCAGGACTAGCTTGAATCCATAGAACAAATTAGGAAAGATGATATTTAGTTTTTTTCAATCTACTGCATCACTTTTATTTAGGTCTTAAATAAATTATTCAAGCAATATTTTGTAGTTTCCAATTACTGGCATGTTGTGATAAAATCACAATTTGACCAGATATATTATCTTTTTTTACATATTACCGGAATATATATATATATATATATATATATATATATATATAAAATCTATATTTTGAAATATTTTTAAATACATGTTAACAAGGTATATTGGTTTGTAACTTTTTACATATGTTTATCTAGTTTTGTCATGAATGTAATAAAACACTCATTGTGCAATGGGGCAATTTTCCCTTCTCTTTAATTTCCTAGAAGTCATTGGATGGATATACAGCACCTTCTTTAATTGTTTGTCAAATTCATCAGTTAAATCATTTTGGTCTGCAGTGTTTTCTGTTTGCTTGTCATGAAAGTCTATTAATTACAAATAGGACTAAGGCTCCCTGTTTTTATTCTTCCTCAATGAAGTTTAGTTTCGTCTTTTTCGGTGAACTCTGTGTTTCAGGAAATGTCATCTAAGTTACTAAAATTGTAGGCAAAGAATTGTACATAGAATTTCCTTCTTATTATCATTTTAATGTCTGTGAAATCAAAATGAGTTTCCACCTTTCATTCCTCACATTGGTAATTTGCATCAATTTGTTAAATATCAGCCTAGTAGGGATATATTTATTGAATTTTTTAAGTCGTTTGGTTTCATGTTTCCTCTTATTTTTCTTTTCTTAATTTCTTTGCTGTTATAATGTTACTGCTGGCTTGGAAATTTAATTTGTTCATTTTTGTCCACTATAGTTTTTTAAAGGTGAAAGTTAACCTATTGAATTTAGATGCTACAAGTTTCATTTTTACCTGGATTTAGCTGTATTCTACAAATTTATACATTGAATTTTATTTAAATGTAGTTTACAATAGATTTTAATTTCCCTGCAAATTTAATCTTGATCTATATGTTAATATTCAAATATTTGGGAATATAGTGTAAATCTTCCTATTGTTGATTTCTATTTTAATTCCATTTTGTTCTGAGCAATCAAACATGTATGATTTACATTATCTCAAATTACTTAAAGGCTTACTTTATGGTTCAGAGTACCATATATTTTGGTAACTATCTCATGTACACATGACAAGTATGCCAGTTAAATATAGCTACACACGAGTTACCATGAAACTTAATTTTATTTATTTATTTATTTTGGTACCGGGAATAAAACTCAGGGTCTCGCACTTGCCAGGCAGGCACTTGTCCCGCTGAGCTATATCCCTGGCCCTACACCATGAAACTTAAAAAATGAATAAATGTTTATGGTTTCGATGTGTCATGTATCTAGGAACAGCCTATTAGGGTCTTCTGCTTCAGAGTCTGTCACAGTATGCAATCAGGTTATCCTTTGGAGGTAGTCTTCTGAAGCGGCAGCTGGGAAAGAATCTCTATCCAACATATTGTGGGCAGGACTGAGTTCCTCTTAAGACCTCAGTACTCTCTGACATAGATCCCCTCAACAAACTATGCAGGTCAAGAATGGTTTTTGTTTGTTGTGATAACTGTTTTCAGTAATGAGCAGGTTAGTGTCAGTTACTGCTATTTTCTTGGGATTGCATTAAATTTCTAGTTCAGGTTGGGAAGAAATGATATCCTAAAAATATTAAGAGAGCCAATTCATAGAGATGATAATTCTCTTCATTTATGTAGGTATAGTGTAATTTTGTCCTAGTAAAAGTCAACTTAAGTAAATGTTGAGCCATTTGAAATTATCCTGAACACACATATAAACACACACATATTTGTTTTTAAATTTTATGCATGCTAAATTTAGAAATTAATTCATTTTTTTCTAGAATTTTTCCACATTTTCAGAGTATACTGTTTTTCCCAAAAACAAAATAATTCATTGTTTTATATCTTCTATTCAAAAGTTTATTTCTTGCCTACCGTACTGACTAGGATCACCAGAAATATGTTAAATGAAAATGGTGAGATAGATACTGTTTCATTTTCATGAGTTCATGAACCCTACAGTAATTCTGATGTAGATTTTTTCATAGATACCTTATAACTCTGAGGAATTTCCCTTTTGTTATTAGTTTGCAACCAGTTTTTATTTCGACATTTTATTGAACTATATTAAGTTGTTCTATTTCTATTAAAATGGTTTCATGATTATTTTTTCCTTTTTTATACTCCCGGATATCTATGACCAAGTATAAGGAGGAGAATTTTCCATACCATATAACTCTCAAGTGACATTACAAGAAATTACAATGTGAAAAATATATTTGGACCATGACTGGAACAATGAAAGAATAAAAACAAAATTTTCAGGTAAGTGTAAAACTTTTCAACTGTACTAGGTATTATTTTATACCAAATAAATGTTGTAATATGTGTGCATTTTTATAGTGCACTACCATTGGATAAGAAGTTATGCATTGTTTTAAAGTATGTATGTGAACTGCAAAGAGATAAAATGACACGATAGCTGTTACTTTTTTAAACCACTTCTGATAAAGAAAAGCAAATACTAAAACCTAAGAAAATCTGGGAGGTTCTCAAGAATTATTAACTTTGATTATGAATATATAGAGTCGTTATTTTTAAATATATGTTGTAAGTTCTCTTAAATAGATTTAAATAATTAAGATTGCTTGCAAGAATCTCAGTTTCAAGTAATTTTATTTTAACTATTTCGAAACACGTACATGCACCTAAATACAGTTTTATCTCCTACAACGGTGCCTTACATCAGTGTCAGGATTTAGTCCATAGACATTATGCCTGAATATTAATTAACTAAAGATAAAACTTAGGAATAAACCATGAATATATGAAACAGACCCCCAAAATGAAGCATCACTTTCTATATATTTCTTAGAGAATTATTGATTGCATTTGCTAATTCCAACTCTTACATTATTCAGTTATCTGAATGAACATATTATTTTTTAAAAGATATTATTGTTGTTTATGAATGATTGATGTTTTTCCAGGAATTTGCTTGCAAGAACTGAACTGTGAATATCCTTGCATGTGTTTCATGAGCAGAGCTGTCATTTATCATAAGAGTATACCTGGCAGTTAAATCGCTTTAATATAGGACATGCGTAGGTTCTTAATGATGACATCATGTTACAGTGTAGTACTGAATTTTTTCAAAGTTGATTTATCACTTTCACTTCTACAATAAATGAATCATGATCATCAGCATCCTTCCAAATATTTGATATTTTTCAAATTTGTTTTTCATCATAATTTTATGGAAGTCAATAAATGACTATAAAATATGTTATTGTGCCTATTTTTTATTCCTTTCAATGGTAAGGAGATTGAATACCTCTTCATATGTTCTTAGCCATATTTGTTTTTTTCTTTTTGAAGATACACATTAGTGTCATTTTTTTCCATGGGTTGCTTACATTTTTCTTACTGATTTGTATACTATCTTGATATTTTCTTGGTACTGAAATTTCTTTAATTCTGTGCATTGAAAATATTTCCCCCAGGATCAGTGTAAATATTTACTGAATAAATATTGAATTAAACCACTTTTTCAAACATTGAATTTTGTATTCAGCAACTGTGTAATAGTGAAAAAGTTCATTTCTGTGCATTTAGATTTTCTGTGTTTAATTTGTATATTTGTAATTTATCAGTTTTACTACACTGCTTTGGCTAATCAGAAACAATTACATAAAGAAAAAGACAAGCATTTTATACAAATTAATCATTATTTTTCTTATCAATATTAAATAACAGTCACAGGGAGACTATAAATTCTTGCATAAACAAATACGTAGGTGATGTAAAGGCTAGATGGATAAAGACATACTTTAAGAATAAAATATATGTGATACTACAGTGTTTTTACCATTCTACCACCGAAGCATATAGTAAATATTTTCCTAAAATTGAATTTTTAAACATTTTAGACGAAATAATAGTTAAATTTTTATTTACTTTATATCCTCCTTCAAGCAGTACTTCAAGACCATTATGTTGTATTACAGGTTTTTCAGGGTTTAAATAAAGACAAAAATTGAATTTCTCTTCCGTTTGTTGAATATTCCTATTCAACTTTTCTCTGGCTTCTTCCTTCAAAGTAATGAACCCATTTCTAATTACACAGGTACAGTGTATTGGAAGTCTCTTCACTGAGTTTAACTAATATTAAATACAGTGGTGTCTCCATTCACAAATTTCATTCTTTCCATGATTCTGTTGTAAAGTGAACCCAGTAAGAACCAAATCAAGTTTCCCCGTAAGGTCAACATTGAACCTAATCATTGAGTTTGATTCAATTCTTATCTAATTCAGTTTTCCACCAGAATTGTGCAAAAAATTAAATTCTTGAACACAGATACCACTGTAACTGACCAAGAATAAAAGTTTATTCTGGAGCAAATAGTATATAATTTTATTGCCATAAATCATCTTATTTTATCTGCTTATTCAATTTGGGTCAAATGGTCAAAGCACAACAACTTTATTATCTGATAAGGTAGTAATGGAATATTTTATCTAATAAAACATAAAGCTAATTAGAAGGACCAGTAAAATTTTGGATTGTAACTTGTTCTGTGAGTTTTCTGCAAGACAAACAAACATTTCTAATAAATTTTAACTTTAAGCGATGTCTTGCAATATGAGTAGTAACTGATGCCTAACATCACATATCACAAATGAACCAGTGGTTCTGTAATGCTTATCTTCCCTTTAGAAATGGTTTGCCAATTAAAGATTTCCAGGTCCTTCTCACATTGAACAAAGATCTGCACAAGACAAGCTAAAAACAGAAAGTTTATTTGAAAAAGTGTGGATGCAAAATAAGGGAGAGACTGGTTATACACAGCAGATTTGGGCTGAACAAAAGAGAGGAAAAAAAATAATAATAATAAAACTACACCCTCAGCCTGGGAGACACAGGGCAGGCTATAGTGATGAAAGCCACAATAGTGGGTTCTTCATGGCATTTGTGTCCTTTTATGCGAACTATGCCTCCTGGGAACTGGCAAGAATTTCTTACATAGCTGGTCTGGAGAGGTGCTACTGCATAGATTCTAGGATCCCGCCGTGCCTCTGTTCCCAGCCAGTTTAAGTCACACTTGTCTTCTATCTCAGACCCCCCACCCCCACCAAAATCTCCTTCCTCTGGGAGGAGTGGGAGAAAAAGGGCTTGAAGCAAAGGTATCCTTTGCTTCAAATGAGACTAGGGCCACATATTAAACATGGGAAACAATGCAAAATTTTGTAGAAAGTCATCACTCATATAAGGCTTTAGCATTGCAAGAGATGCATCTGTTTAACAATGCAATCTCACATTTCTGCAAAATCCTCAAAAGGAGGCAAAAGCAAGTGTCATTGGATAGGTTCCTTGTTAAAACTGCATAAAAAGAAAAAGATTCCAGTGAGCCAATAAACAATAGTGATTCTGTTAGTGATAGTGACAGTTACCCTGCACAATAGCTCACCTCTCCCTTGTGTTTCTCACACCAGCCATGAAGTTTTCCAAAACTAAATGCTGGATAATTTGTTTATTTTTCTTCATATTTTTCATTTTCTTCATTATTCTGTATTATACTACAGTACCGTAGTAATTTTTATATGAATATTTTGGAGTTGCGGAATGAATCATCTGAGTTTCCACTATTTCTTATGGTGACAGTCACTTTGATATGCAAGTACTTTGGATTAAAACCATATTTCTAGAATGAATTATGCTTGCAAGGTTTTAGTGCAACTTATTAAAAGTTGGAAACTGAGCTTAATCAAGAAAAAAGACAGGTGATAATAAACACATCATCTCATTAGATGCATACTATGCTTTTAGTTATATTAATGTTTTCAATAAAAGACAATCTTTCATCATATTTAGTCCAAAATTATTCACATAAAAGTACTTTATAAACCAATGCTACTGGAAAATTCTACTTAATTTGTGAGAAACTGATGAAAATTTTAACATGAATAATTGATACCTCTCCACATAATGGTCATAGAATAGATACTTATTGAAACATTTACATTATATCTTAAAAAAATCTTTAGTAATGTGACCCACATGAGATAACAGTACTGGAGTAGAGAATAAAGTATTATTGTGCCTTACACAGTTTGTCCTTGAAATTCTAGGAATTATTTTATGAAGATCTCTGTCTTAGTTATCAGGGTTATATAGACAAATTGACCAATAATTTAAATGCTTATAAATATTTATTTGGCTCTTGAAAGTTTATCTCTCCCTTATGCAGTATCACCTATAGTAGCTTGGAAAGTAGGGCTAGAATCCTCTAAAGGCATGCTGAGGGCATGTGACAACACCCGCAAAGTGGGACATCTGGATTTCCTCTGGCAGCTCTATACACTCTGTGCTGCCTTTTCACGTGGCTGATTCAACATGCTAGTTTCAGTGCGACAGATTTTTATATGTCCGCTCAGAGATCCTCAAACACTAGTCTCAGAGGCCAGGCGGAAGCTTCAGAAGTCAGATAAATATCACTTTCATCGTACATGTCTTGGTTGAGGTAGTTATAAAGTCTACCATTCCAAAAATACAAAATACTGAGCATTGAGATCCACCTCTCTCTCTCATATATATATATATATATATATATATATATATATATATATATCAGCAATAGGACATTGCAAAAAAAAAAGCCACTAAATGAAAGCACGGTGGATCTAGTAAGGTGTGAATAATGATATTATGATGCGAAATTAATCAAGATCAGCTGAGAAGCACGTCCTAAGTGTTCCTTTTGATTTTTGCTCCAACCCACATATCCTGAAGTGAAATCAGCCTTAAAAAACAAGGAATTCAGATCCCAGAGTTAATGAAATCTCTCTACTTGAAAAACATTACATCCAGATTCAAAGGCAAATACTGAGTTTTTCAAAGGAGTGATTTCATGGGGGCAGGAGTTACTTTATTTAACTAAAAGGATGCTATTTAAGGATATTATTTCAAACTAGATGAAGGATGCTATCTAAGAATTAATGACTGATACAGTATTTAATTGATGATATGACTGTGCAGAGTGATTCACTGTGGTTCAGTAAAGCACTCTGTTTCTACTTATTCACTTTGAAAAACCATCCCTTTCTCGGCGTCTCCATAATATTTATTGAACATGTACATTTATCTTTGTCTGCCCTTTGAAAACGTACCTTTTCTGATTGTCCTTTCTCGCTACTTGGCTGTCCTGCCTATGCAGCTTCAAGATGCTCCATACATGTGAGTGGGTCGTTATACTAAATCTGACCATGGGCCAAGCCTACTAATCCACTTATCAAGCCCTACATTTTAAAATCTCACAGCCAAAACTTGCCCCAGGTCTCTCACCTTGAGAGGGAAGGACTAGAAATTTTTAAAACACATTATTGAATTTATTCCATGAAGTTTTCTTAATAGTGTGGTTTAGGCTCAGTATTATGGCCTTTACTTTAAAGTAAAAACAGGTTTGCAATTTCTTAAAAGCATGCAGCACTTAATAGTCTTATGAAAGTTTAGATATTCTGGCTCTAATCTTGAACTTTACTCATACCACAGGAATCATTTGAATAGTTTAATGTCAGTCAAGCCTTGAGCATTCCAAATGCAAGCTTTTACGCCTGAATTTTTCAACTGTATCTGAATTTCACACATCTTTCTTGTTCAGATTGAGATTTAGCAAGTATATAGTCTAACAAATACAGATAGTTCTGTAAATATTTTAGATACATTCCACTTTCAATTATGACAAGAACACAAATAGTATAAACCCACAAGCACAAAGATTAAAGTTGGTGTTCAAATCTAGATGCTAAACGGTCTAATGTTCTTGTCCATGATAAAATACTGCTTCTGCTAATCAATGGTCTCTCTGTAACTTTAGCAAAGAATTTCACAGAAGTTAACAAAAAAAAAATCAAAATAGAAATGTTTAAATCAACTATTTAAGTAATTAGAATATTAAATTCTTAATTGTTAATTTCTTGCAAGACTGTTAATAAATGATTTCTTAAGAGTTGAAACCATTCAGTGTAGTTAATTTAAAAAGAACACATACAACATGCAAATAAGCACAATTGCATGATGTACTTTTTATGCTGTTGTTAGAAAAAGTATACTTGTTTTAATTTTCTTTAAAAATATCTCAGCAGTTCACAAATCTCTATCAATAGAAAATATACCTTAAAATTGTTTCTTTATGTCAAATGAGAATGCATTAACTTAAAACATTAAAATTTGATTGCTTTATGAATTCAAACAGCAGGCAGAATATGATCAATACAATAATATGCATCACTCAATGTTTTGCACCATTATAATTTCTAAAGCTGTCTATGCTGTTTAAGACAAATTAATTCCATACATGCCTAATTAAACATTTTATTCTCATTGAGGACATTATTTTAATTTACAAAAAAAAATCTAGTTTAAAAATGGGGAATATTTTAAAACAGGCAATAGTTTAGTTTTTTAAAACATGTTTAATATTCTTGAATTTTACAGTATAATAATGATTGTGTTGCTCAGGAAAAGCGAAATATCCAACCATTTTATGTGTTGTATCCCATCAATTGCTTCCTGTGTGTTTTGTTACATATTGGGCACCTCAAACCATTTCGTAAGAAGTTCTCAGTCTTAGAGTAACTTAAACTTAGAAAACGAAGAAAGTTCCTTTATCTTCTATAAAAGTGACTGATCGAAATGTAGTGCTTTCATATATATGAAGCACTAAGTCATTAATGACATGTTCACTTGTCTAAAACCAGGAAAATTTGGAGCAAATTGCCTTTTATGGTGACCTTGCCCACATCATTATCTATTGTCACTAAGCAGCATCTGTCATCTCGAGATCATAGTACGTGTATTCAAATTCAGCAGTGCATTTCAGCTTGAATATTAATGCTTAAGAAAAATATGCATTTTACATTAAAGTTATCTATATGGATATAATGAATAATGTATTAGGGAAAGTGATGTTTTCTGGATCATCTCAGGAGACAGATTTAGAAATAGGTTATCAGGTTATACATGCTAAATTTACTTGAATGGTCCTATTTACTTAAATTAAGACATTTGTAGCATTTTAACTTCTTTCAGGAAACTCTTTACCAGCATAAAATTGAGAATCTTTTTCTGTTCTGGAGAAGACTGAATCCTGAATAAAGAGAAAATAAACATATATCAGTCATTTCAATAAAAATTAATAATACCTTATTTTGTCTTTCTGATAATAGTAGCACTAGAATCTGTTATTTTTCAAACTTTATTTTTCACAGTTTCTACTAGGACTTTTAGTGACAAAAAAAATTCCCAAGTCTCAAAGATTTAAAACAAAAATATTTAACGTTTTTATAAACAGTATTCATGGTCTCATGGACTACAGGTCAGTAGTATCTTGATTCCACATAGAGTATCATCACAGAGCCAAGGCAGAAGTGATCATTATTTGGCATTTTCTGCTTTCATAGCAGGTGTGCAAAGTGAGTAAGTGAATCATAAAATCTCGTTAAATATTTCTGTTACTATATGACATACTTGGGGGAGGAGCTAGAGATGGCAGAACAGTAAGCAGCAGAGTAAACAGTCTCTCTGAAATAGTTCAGATACTGGAATATAACATCATGGAGAGGACAAGAAGGAAGGAAGTGGGTCCCCTGAACCAAGGAAGAATCTAAAATATGACTCGAAGCCCACAAAGAGAATAAAAAGAATTTAAATGAAGAAGAAGGTGGTGGCTGGCAGCACCTCAGCCTGGAGCCGGATTCACCTTGCCAGAAGACCTGCTGAGCCTGGAGATGCACGGTCGCAGTTGTGATCATAGTCACAGCTGCGGTCGACCCCAGAGGTCTCTGTGGAGAGGTGCGGGAGTGAAGGAGAGTGGTGGACGCAGAGATCTGCGGCTGCTGGTGAGTGCTTGGAATTCCACCCCACCCTCACCCCACGGGAGAGAGTGATCGGCCAGGCTTCATCTTGGAGTTGGGCAGGTTGCGCCCACCCGGGGCCAAGACTGCTAACTACTGGCATCAGCACCAGGTTGTTGGGGGAACCCACGGAAGCTGATTGGTTGGAGATCGGCTCCCACGTGTGTTTCAGACAATATTGCTAAACACCTTAGATTTGCAGGGCCTGACCAGGTCTGCTCCCGTGCAAACCCCGGGTGGCTTAGTGCCCAGTTCAGTGCAGAGACACAGGCACCCAACATCAGATATACATAGCCAGCACTGGCTAGAAAAGACTAACAGCCTGGCTTCGGAGAAGTTGTGGCCAGTGCTGGGGTGCCTGGGACCACACTACTCAGGTGTGGAAGAAATCAAGAATATGCCAAGACGAAGAGGGAGAGAGCAATCTCTGGTGTCCAACCCAAGCGGCACAATTCCACCAAAGAAACACATGGAGATCAAGAATTGCACACCTGAAATGTCTGAAGTGCTGTTAACTGAAGTGAAGAAACAACTTCAGGAAGCTATAAGAGAAATTAGAACAGAAATTCTATCCCAGGTAAAAGAAAAATGAAAACCATAATAAAAGAAATACTAAACATCTCTAA
>RJWT010044269.1:0-11807 GCA_004365215.1 Cuniculus paca
TCTGGGCTCCCTCTGAGGGCCGCCTGGAGTCACAGGTTTGCTTAGGCCTGCGTGGGTTCAGACTTGAATACTGGCACCCGCACGGCGTGGACCACCTGTAACTTACGTTCCTCTGTAAAAGTCAGCACAGTGAGTCTGGCTGGGAACGTGTCCTGCTTAACTAATGAGTGAACTTGTGCTTTCCGTCCATGCCCCACAGCAGGTGATGTGACCTCATTCATTAGCACGAATACATATACAGTTGTGAGAAATGTTTGCAAAGGGCTGAAAAGCCGCCTGCCCCCTCAGCGAGTCAAGAGCGTAGTGAAGAGGACAAGACAGTGCATGAGAAAAGGAAGAGAACAGAATCGCTCTACTCCTTCTAACTGCCACGGTAACGTGGAAGGTACTCACTGTGCTAACCCAGCTACTTCACATCAGGCAGAATTTTGCTTTCTTTGCAGGGTGGATGATCATTTCCACCCTCATGCTACGTGCAAAGCTGCCCAGAGCCTGCTCAGCCCACAGGGACCACGAGACATGGTGCCCTGTCTGCCTGCTCTGGGGTGCTGACCTGGTGCTGAAAGCCACAAAATCCCTGCCTCACACCGTAGTGAACAAAGCAGTACTGACAATATAGTGAAGAAAACAAGCAAGTAACTGACGTACTTGTCAGGTTGGATATGCAACTGTAAAACAACAGCTCTCAAAGCCTCCACAATCTTAGCAGTTATTGAGGACTTCTCAGTTTTGGTGATGCTCGTTTATTTTTCATCCTATCCTAGATATTAAAGTTGAGAAAAACATTTAACTGTTCATTCATTTATTCAAATAACCATAAAGTATTATTTATAACATGAAAAATAAAATTTCATAAAAACGAAGTTTTCTTTCTTTTTTGGGTGGTGTTGGGGTAGCAGGAATTGAACTCAGGACCTCACACTTGCCAGGCAGGTGCTGTACCACTGAGCTAAATCTGTAGCCCCAAAACTACATTTTCAAACTGAATAATAATGAGAAGACTCAGTGTCTCACACAGTCCTCAACTCTCTTCAGTGCCTGGTCTGGTGGAAGACAGAGGCATCTAGCTGCTGGAGAACTCCACTGTACACGCATGAGAGAACAGAGGCAAGAAAACAAAGTGACTCTTATCTCTGTGATGAACTTACTCATGGTCCCTGAAAGGGTCCCCTAGGCAGTTCACTTGGAGAACCGTTGGTGGAAGGGAAAGAAGTAAAGGAGGGGAGGTGGGGAGGAGGGAAAGACAGGAGGAGGGATCTGGAAACACCGCACTGAGAAAGTGAAAGCTGTGGTTTCAGGATGAGAAGGACCCAATTCTCAGCACAGACACCCAGAAGCGAAAATGACCCTGGCGAGAACCTGAGCAGCCACGGAGGAGAGGCGCGGCGCACAGGGGCAGGGCGGCGTGGCCCGCAGCCACACAGCCGCAGAGCCAGGCCGCAGGACAGAGATCACACACCCCAGCCTGCGGTCCCGCCCAGACATCTGCGGCACAGATTTGTCTTCGTGTTTGTGCTGATTTTGTTTGCTCAGGGGTTTTTATAAATAACTATTTTTATGGTGATTGCATCAACTTTTAAAATGGGGATTTTGCATAAAGTCTGGATTCTCTTACACAAACCAGATCAGCAGGTCGAGCAGGCCCACTCTCTGCTGAACAACCGGAGCTGAGAAGTGAGCGAGGAAGAACCAGACCAGAGAGACCGGAAGAGGCTAGGGACAACCTCGTACCTTGTGGGTCACACCCCAGTGGCCCACTTCCTCTAGCCAGGCCCCAGCTCCCGACAACAGGCTCAGCTCAGAACTCAGCGTGGACTCATTGCTTCCCGCAGCTGCACCTCAGGGCACGTGCGCCACTCGGGGACCTGTGTGATTGTGACCTGGACAGAAGCTGTCATTCCCACCACTGTCTGCGGCCTCTTCAGAGATAAAGCTGACTCCAGTGCCCTTCACCTGCCATTTAATGATTCGGTCACTCAATAATTCCCTCATCATGATGACGTCCTTCATCCCACATTAACGCTCAAGGGCGGGGGCACCACTCGGCTTGACTCTCATGCAAAATCCTTGCATTGTGATTTATGAGGGAATGACAACTCATTCATTTTTGTTGGTAGTGGGCTCTGTTTCGTTATTTATTTATGGTACCAGGAATTGAACTCAGGACCTTGTACTTGCCAGGCAGGCACTTGTGCCGCTGAGCTTACAACCCTGGCCTGTTTTATTTTTTGTGGTACTGTGGATTGAACCCAGGGCCTTTGCACTGAGTTGCATCCTCAGTCTTATTTATTTATTTTGGAGACAGGGTCTCTCTAAGTCACTAAGCTGCCCAAAGTGGACTCGAATTTGTGATCATCCTGCCTCAGCCTCCAGAACGCCGGTCTTGCAGGCATGCGTGTGCCTCCACTCCAGCTCACTGGTGTTTCTAAACGGTTTCTTGTTGTGAGGAAAGCGGACTGCAGGGAGGGAGAGGACGCTCTCACCTGTGATCTGCCCTCCCGGGCTTTGTGTGACTGCTGTCCTTCCAAGGCTTGTCCCTTGCTCTCTCACTCACACCTCCCCTTTTATCCGCCTCCTCGGGACCAGCCGCACAGCTTTCCTTTCCCCCGTTCGTGTACGCTGTCCCCGCGCAGTGAAAACATTCACCCTGGGACACTGGTGCCCGCTCACGCTGCAGCCAAACTTTCCCTTCACGGGGTAGCTCAGAAGCAACGGCCTCTGCCTGGCCGTCTGCTGTGCACCTTACTCTCCTGCGATCTACAATCAGCGGTTGGAGAGCTTCCCACATCAAGCGTAATCTAATCCATAAGAAGGTGAATTCCTTAAAGGGCTGAGATCGCCACTGCTCCTGACCTCCTAGCACTTTCTCCTTTACCACAGTGTCAAAAACAACAGCAGATTCCCAACAATTCCCCCTTCCTGACGTCTGTGATGTCCTCACGTTTCCTGGGCTCTGGAATCCACCTGTTGATGGATCGGTCAGCATAGTCGGGCCTCTGATAAATCATCCAAACTGCAGCTGTGCTGCCGGCAAGCTCTTTCACAGATCTCAGAGATCCTGAGTTCAAGCTCAGCGCGTGACGCACACAGCCAGCAGAGCGGCCTGGCTCCTACGGATGGTCCCAGGTCCACAGAAAAGATAACCATGGCAGCATTTCACAGAAGCCGAAGAAAAACTGTGGCATCTCACAAAGTCCTCCTGCCGAGGGTGTGGGAGCACGCTCTGTGCTTCCTCAGTAAGGAAAGTATCTTCCACAGCCGCAGGGTACATACTTAACCGCGCGGTTCTGGGGAGAGGTTCCCAATTCATTGATCCATATTTTAATAACTCCTCTATCAATCGGTTTTTAGTAGCCTTAGAATTAGGGGGTTTTGTCCCTTGCCTGACTTCATCTGAAACCCCGTGAAGGTCACTGCGGCCCCCACATTAGGGAGCCTGCGAAAAGGGAAATCAGAGAGAACGAAGGAGATGGAGGTCACACTCTGCACACATGGGCCTGCTCGGCCCCTGAGTCTGCCCCTTGCCTTCAGTAATAATCTCAACACAACTTTTTTAAATTTAATTTTAATTTTTTGTCTAACCTCAAATGAGGTGAATAAGTGTACCACATTCACCCATGTGTATATGAGAGCTAATATTATCGAATGTACAGGGTTGTTCTAAAAATTCATTAGTTTCAGTGATGCCTTTCACTCGGAGCTGTCAAATATAAGAGGCCATGACTCAGCCACTCAGGGACGTTAGCAAACAATTAAAATATAAGCCATCTGCTTTCTCATCATTAAAAGTATTTTTCCAAAACTATTATGAACATGAAATTTCTTCTTTCACAGTATAAATTAAAATCTTTTGATAATATTCAAATTAAGCCAAAGTCTCCAAAATTTTTCAATGTCCTTAGCAATCTGAGTTTTCACTTACAGAATTTGTATTTTTTTTTCTTTTTTTTGGTACCAGGGATTGAATTCATGACCTCATGCTTACCAGGCAAGCGCTTGAGCTGCAGAGCTGAATGCCCAGCCCTAAAATCCTTATTCTTGCGCAGTATGAAATACTTGCCTATAAAGCATGTTTCCTTGGTCTAGGAAACCTCTCATTTCTCTGCTCTTTGCATCATCATATCACTCCCAAAAGTTCCCAAGGAATGGACTCAGGGTCACCCAAAGCTGAGAAGCAGTGGCAATTACATCCTGGGGGAGTGGACACCAGCTCGGTCCCACGAGCAGCCAAGGACAGACCGACTATCAGGGGTGACGCCACCAGTTAGCTTAAGAAGTGTAGATGACTGCAACATTCTTCCATTGACTTCTGAGCCAACTTTGTAAAGGCAGAAGTAATTAGAGCTATTTTGAAAAATGCTCACGGCGAGATCCCAACTACATATCCATGATCCATAATTACAAAATGGAAAGCCCATCACAGGAAACACACTTGCCTCACTCACAGTTACACCACACACCTCCTCTGTGGTGGAAAGCACGTATTTTTAACCAGTGCCCTAATTTATTATGTGGGCTAAGATGTGACTTTGGTAGTTACGTGTAGTGGAGTTTTTGAATTTGGAAAGTTTTGCATCATTTTGTTCCAACTGGGAAGCTCTTTGTAACCTGAAGATATCTAACTTCAGCTGAAATCTGGCCTTTATACCGAAAGACATTTTTAAGCTTTTTTAAAGACTAATGTAACATGCTCCTTTAACTACCATCTACTCCCTCATCTGATCTTGTCTATGTCTCTCAGTTTTACCATCTGGCTTTAATGGGCACTGATGCTTCGAGAAGTATTTTAACTACATTTCTCTCAAATATAGCTATTAGTTGACAGATGAAAAAATAAATAAAATATTTACCCTAGAGTTTTCTCTTCTCTTAAAAGTCTATGTTTACATGGATTTGGTGATTATATTTTCTCCATCTAGTCTTTTGTTGCTCATTGACAAGAAAATTGATTATAACAAAGTATGTTACAGTTTTAAGAACTTTTCTTCAAGATTCATTTTTTAATTTTACCAGGAAATTTATGATGTATGAGGTTGGAAGCAGTATAGATGGAAACGAAACTGAAGAAAGCAAAATTCCTCTCCAAAGATTCCACATCATGAATTCTTACTCATGTGAGGGTATTTTTTTTATCACACCTTTACTTAGAGTTTTGTAATGACAAGCTTAAAACTTATCTTCTTTTTTTCAATTTAATTACTTTTTTATGATTTGAGCCTTTTCCATTAAAATGAAAATCACTTTCAGAATGCAATTTGTTTTATTTGCTTTGAGTCCCAGAGAACAAAATGAATGTAATTTCACAAAAAAATGACACCAGGATGCAGAAGTAATTTAGGACGTCTCATGGTAGAACATCTAAAGGACAGGACATTGATGTCAGAGAGGTGTGGAGACGAATCCAGGTCGGACCCAGGCACCCACCTGAACACTGTGCCACCCAGAGCTGCCCTTGAATGACACAGAGCAAAGGAGCTTGGACAGAGGCAAGGGTGGCCTTCAGAGCCAGGTGCCTTGGGACTGAGGGTCAGTGTGGCCTGTGGACTTACAAGGGCCTTGAGCAAATGCTCCTGTAGAAGAACACGGGGTTCAGGAGAGAGCTGGACCAGGGACCCAGCCGGGCAGAGACCTGACAAAGATGGCAATCGATCAAAGACGTGGCAGCAGGTGAGGTGGCTTGGGTTGTAGGACGTGACCCCAGGAATGCAGACATTGGTGAGAAGACACAGAGGGAGGAACCCGAAGAGATTAGAAAGAAGTCACAGAGGTGGGGGAGGCTGCAAATGAATATTGTCATTAAAGGTAAAGGGAAAGAAATTTTCAAGGAGGAGAGTGGCTCGTGTTGTCAAATGTTACAGAGAGATCACATCAGATGGAAGTTGTAAGCAACCTGGTGGGGTACTGAAGAGCCTGGTGCTCATCAGAGAGCTGATGGACAAAGACCCTGGACTGCAGAGGAGCTGATCTCTGGTGGCAGGAGATGACGCGCACCTGCAAACCACAGAGACGCACCCGCAGGGCTCGGAGCTGCGCAGGAGACACGGGTCCTGCTGGGGAACACTGCGCCCAGCAAAGGAGGTTCCTGTTTCATGGCGTTTTGTTGTTGCTGCTGTTGTTTTAGCAACATGAGACATCTGAGCAAATTAATGGAAATGGACTTTGGAGCAGACTTCCTGGAGACGCAGGAGGGGGACAATAAGTAATGGAAGATGAAGGTTTCTTCAGAGGTAAACAAGGCAAGATCCCAGGGCATGGGAGTGAGCTGGCCTGAGGAAGAAGGACTTCAGACCCTTCTCATCAGGACGGTGAGCAGCAAACAGAGATGGAAGCAGTGAGCTGGCAGACAGCTGCCTTCCTCTCAGGGTGCTGCGCAGGGGTGGGGAGCAAAGCAACACAGACCCCACCACACCACAGCCTCCTCCAAGCCACACAGTGAATGATGCACGGACTTTGGCTGCTTACTTCCTTGGTTTTCATTAGGGAGCTCCCGTTTTTATACATGTATTCTTGAGTTGGCATCTAGTGTAAAACACCAACACAGGGCAAGAATAAACAAGACGTGAACCACAAAGAGGTTAGGTGGTATTTAAAATTAGTTTGGACACATAGCCAAACCCAATTCAGGGTGACCTTGGGTGGTTAAGCTTACAAGGCTTCTCTGTGAAGCTTCCAGAGCTGCCAAGTCTCTTTCCGCAGGGGATGCATGATGGCACCACTGGAGTGAGACCTGCCCACCACCTGCACCCCCAAACCTTTCACTTTCATCCCAACTATGCTCTCGCTTGCTCTCTGGCCTCTTCCCAGACTGTGCCAGGACCTCTCGCTCATACCACGTCCTGATCTGTCCTCTGTCTGCAATGCTGTCCCAACAGATTTCTTACTTCTGTGCCTCATTGCCTTCAGGCTTTGCTCCTACCTTGCAGCCTCCAGGAAGCTTCCCTGACCACCACTGTATCCGGCAGCCCCCTCCCCAGTCACGCCGAACACCACCATCCCGCCCCGTGTGCATTTTAACTGAACTCCTCATTGGTTACAATACCGAATAATTTCCTCATTCATCATTTTTAGTGTTCACTTTTCATCTGCCTCCTTCTATAAGAATATAAAGCAATCTTAAGGTAGCCATAGTCTGTTCACCGATGTGTTCAAACCCCTAACGGAGTATCTGGCACGTGGTTAGCACTAAATAATGAACAATCGTTAAATGAATGAGTACATTTAAGTGACGCAGTGGTTACTTGGTATGCTTAAAAATCACAGTGACTCTCTGAGAAACGCATGTTGCCTAATTTACAGAAATTTCTCCAAAGCTCTATGCCCATCGGTGTATATGGGAAGAAACAAAATGCAACAGAAATTTCACTCCTACCTCCACTTATAAACAACTGTCCTACAGAGGAAAATACTTCATCGCAGACTTCAGGGAGGCCCCGTGCATTGTGAATATTCCACAGTCACCCACCTTAGGGAATTATAATGGCTGACAAGCAACTAAAGTTGATTAGGTTGCTAGGATGTTGAGTGGTCTTTTCTTGTCAAGAATGATCTACAGTACTGCAAAACTTCAGGCCTGGGTGTTATTTTTGTTACACAGAAAATGAAAAAACAAAACAAAACAAAACAAAACAAAACAAAACTCACATGGTTTAATCATTTCACCCAAGAAGTCAATAAGAAAAGCAAGATTATTCTTCCACATGAACCTCAAATATGGCCCTGACTGGTTTCTTGTGAGTCTTGTAGTACTGTAATACAGTAAAAGCAACCCGTCTACATGCAATGCAGTATTCCGAAATGTGCTTCACACTGAAGTCACTCGTTTTAATCAATCACATAGCAGCTCCAGTTTCCGAGCAAATAGAATTGGTACTTCCTGGGGAGTTTTGTACAATTCTTACCAGAAATAATGGACACTTTTTGGCATCTCTGAGAGGCTCTGCATGTGTAATTGATTAGGAAACTGAATGCTAAAATGCTACATTCTCACTAAGCTTATCTTTGGTAGAGTGGAAGAAAGAAAAAAATCCAACCACTTGTCCATGTGACGTTTATCTTAGTAATCATGGAAACAATGAACCACATTGACAGTCGGCTTCACAGCAGCAGCAAAGAGTTGAAATAAGGGTAGAGAATTAGACTCAGATTGTCCTTGTGGAGATAACCAATAAGTAGGGCTAAAAACCTCCACTTAGCCAGTGCATTGAAATGAAGACAATGTGGGGGAAATGTTGAACCATATAAACTTGCTGGGACCGAGAAAGCTTGCAGAGCATCATAAAGGGCTGAGGACCTGTATTGAAATACAGATTTGTATCCATATATGAAACAAATATCACTCACTGGAAAAAGTCATGAAGTAGCCTACTCACACAACTTTGTTGATTTCACCTCGTGATAAATACCCTGGAGTTCATTATATCTAAATTAAATATAAATTTTCCAATAAGGGAAAAATTGTAGCAGACAGAATCATTTCGTCACACAAGAAGTGACAGTGTTCTTTTAAATTTTGTATATGTCATGCAAAATTGACTAGGCTACATACAAAAGAGTCATGCTTACCATCGATTTTAATCCTTACAATTAAGAGCACCGACAAAATCCCACACCTAGTTCCCAAATGCTCCTGGCTAAGTACTCTATGGAATGGCCTACAAAAATGGTCCTCAAAAACCCCAAATAATCTCAATTAATGACATAATATATGTTAATCACATCCATCATTACAGTCCTTGTTTCCTGGGAGGTACTTTACTACCATGAAATGAAACACATCTTCAGGTATTTTTATTTATTTTGCAATATTGGCCCTCCCCAATCTGAATTTTCACAGGCTGAGGTTTCAGTCACCTGTAGCCAACCACAGTCTGAAAATATCAAATGGAAAACTCCGAAAATAGCTAATTTGTAGTTTTAAAATTGCATACTAAGTAGTGTGGCAAATTCTCCCATTGCCTCACTCTGTGCTGCCCAGGATATGAACTGTCACTTTGTACAAAGTATCCAACGTGTATATGATACCTCCTAGCTAGTCACTTATCAGCCAAAGAGGTTATCAGATCAATGATCATGGTATTGGAATGCTGCTTGTATTCAAACACCCCAATTTTACTTAATAATGGCCCCAAAGTACAAAGATTCTAATGCAAAGGAGACTTAAAAGGACCAACTGTCTCTGTATTACATGTCAAGCCTCCTGGGAATGCGGGAACATATATAGATATATGAATATATCTATATATATTTCAGTACTATCAGTGTCAGGCATCCATGAAGGGTCTAGGAAGTATTTGGTACAAGTAAAGGGCAACTATACTTCATATAATTTATGTATTTCTAAAAATATAATTATGTGAAAAAAAAGCAACGAGGCTCATAGTAGTTGCTCACTGAACCCTCAGTGATTTGTTAAGTAACAGTGTCTGTGAAACACAGCTCACCAGGCATGTTAGAATCCAGATTAGTACTAGATCCCTTAGCTCTCACAACTACCTCATATCTCACTTCAAATCATTTATTTTTCTTGTATGCATAGCTGGGTTCAAGAGTTCTTTCCTTGTTTTAATTGGATATAGTCTTTCTTTCTTTTCTTTTCCTTTTTTTTGGTCCAAGTTCTATGACACATAAACAACACCCAATACAACTCTTTGAATGTTATCTGAAAAACTTTTATACATAAATGTTTAGTCTGGATGGTTTCCATGTAAAAATGGATGCACATATGAACATTTTTTTAAAAAACAAAAGGTTCTTACGAGGAGGTTCTATCAGGAAGTGATATATAACAGAAGGACAGAAGGCAAATTCCCTTGAAAGAAAAACATTAAGCTTCCATGACACACCTCATACTTTAAGGAAATGAGAATTCTTTCTTCCAACAAGTGCATAGGACTGGACTGAATGCTTTCTGTCCTGATTTACTATTGTGACACTTTGCATTTGCTAAAGATAGCACAAGTTGCCCTACATGTGCTTCTTTCTGTATTATAAATGAACACAAAATGCACCAATTAGCAAGTGTTATTTCTAACAGCCAAGATCCTCTTTCCAACATCAAAGGAAAAGGACCTGCAGAAGTTGATGCTGAGCAGTCAAATCAAGCACACACAGAATGCAGGCTGTGGCCAAACCTCCAAGGACTGAAGTACGCACCTTGGCAGGCTCCCTCGGCCCGCAAAGGCTCTGCCTGCGCCGGACAAGTTTCACGCTGAATCAGAGCCTGTGCAGTTGAAATAGCAAATGAGAGTAACTCCGTAACCCAAAGCCTAACCTCCTCAGATGAAGACTTGATTTTGCCCTTGTTGCACGCATTTCTGCGAATAGGCCTCTTGGGACCCCAGTGCAGTTTCTGCATTCTCAGACAGAAGGTCACCAGCCTCTCTTTGAAATGGCATTTCGTGGCTTCATCCTGAGATGCACCATCCCACTCGGGGTGCAGCTAAAGGTTCAGCTCGCCCAAGGGCAGCCTCCCCTGGGAGTCTGCAGGGATCCCTCTTCTGAGGTCCTCCACTCTACCACAGCAGAACTTGAAATCAGGAGTAGCAGCTCTTCCATGTCAACAAGCCACTCATCCCGCAGATTGGCCTGAGTTTTCTAAGACTCATCGCTCTTCTTTCGGCGTCGTCATTTCCTACAAGAGCTGCTGCTGAAGTTTGCAGTGCGTGTGAGGCACCACAATAAATAAATCCTAGGGGCCACTTCTCCTCCAACCTGTAGAATTTAAGTCACTGCCACAGCCGTTTCCTAAGTAGAGACTTCATTTAGGCAAAAAACACTGGTTATGTTTAGTTCTTTGTTTGAATTTTATTAGTTTTAGTCTTAATTCTAATGTATTAGTAATTTAATTTTCATTTTACAGTCATAAAAGCTTACATGCATGCAGAATGTATCCTCGTCTTCATATGTCGATACACAAAAGAAAAATTTCATACAGTTGACAAGTTTTTTTAAGGGTATGAAATATTTTAAATGCAAGTATTTGAATTTCTACATTTTTCTGGTTGCAATGAATGGGATCAGTGAAAAATGATAGGGGCTTTAGCTAAAGAATCAAGATAAAGCTTTTTGACTTCAGCAGAGTACTATAAACCTCATTAATTAGTCTTTATCTAATTGCTACAAAAAGTTGAGGCCCTACCAGCCCTCTTTTCCCTATGAGATCCTCTTACAGAGTATCTGATTGGGCAAAAAAAGACCACTATGTTCCAAATAGGGAGAAATGAATGAGACCTGTGTCTCGCAGACTTCCAAAGGCCTGTTCAGTGCAGCAGACAGGCAGTAGGTATTCGCCTCTCAACAGGAAGGCCGAGCAGGGGCCGTGCAGGGAAAGTGCGGAAGTGACAACATAAGCAGCCCCTGCTCTCACAAATGCGGGCACTGTTTCTCATGTAAACTCCAGCAAGGTGACCAGATGGCAATGCCAATCTCACACACTGCAGAAATGGGGGAAGGACCAGGCTTCTCTGAAGAACAATGTCTTTATGTGTTTATTACTGCTTTGATGTGCACCATAAATTTCTGCTTCAAGGTCACAAGAAACCAGGCTGTAATAATATGTTGATGCTATAGGAAAACTGTAAAGAACTGGAGAATAATAAACATTAAGGCCAGCATATGGACCCTTAAAATAAGTTCCTAAGGAAATCTTGGTTTCCACAAAGTATGAGCATAATACTTCACTGTTCAGTGGAAGTTATCCTTTTGCTGAAATCGTTTCAGCTGAAAGCATTCATAAATTACTTTTGTGATAATATTTCTCTTTAGAATGAGACTATGAGGGCCATTCTTTAAATTCAATTTGTTAGCAG
>RJWT010044270.1:0-11814 GCA_004365215.1 Cuniculus paca
GCCTCAGCCTCCCAAGTACTGGGATTACAGGTGTGCGCTACCAGGCCCAGCCCTATTGGGAATCTTCCAATCACTAGCCTTTTGAGGATTCTAAACCCAGAAGCCTGGTCTCTGAGTGACTGTTTCTGTCACCACTCAACTTCCCTCAGTACTGGAAGAATAGGCAATTTTACTATACAAAACTTTTATCTCAGCTGCCAGAAAATAAAAATCAGGCAAGGTGGCCTAAGCAATCACCTTAGAAAAATGCAGATTCTTAGAGGCCATGGATTATTAAAATAGGTGCTAAGCACTTTTGTTTGTAATGATCACTCATAATTTTGTAAGATTTGTGGTCAATATTTATACACATATATATTGTATAATAGTATTTTCTAATATGTAAATTTTGAGATTTACGGTCAATGTTTATAAATACATGACATAAATTTATATTATATAGACGTGTAATTTCATAAAATATAATGTGAGATTTATGGTCAGTGTTTGTGATTAAAATATATGTAAACATTGACCATAAATCTTACAAAACATGTATGTATCTGTGTGTGTGTGTGTGTGTGTGTGTGTGAGTAATATATGCATAGTTTTATTTGTGGACATAGAATAACTACCCTCAAAGCAAACTTTTTGAAATAAGAAAGATAAGTTGTTTTAAGAAACTGGCACGTAGCACATGAAACCGGGCATTGTCTTTCCTTTTTTGTTTTTAGAAACCAACTGTGAAAATCTTGGTAAAAGTAAACTGTTTGAATTCTACAGATAAAACTGAGGTACAGACAATGTTTTACATTACTTACAGTGCCTTCATTTTGACTTTTCTTCTATTCCTTTGGAGTTCCTTTTTTCACTATGTTCTGAAATTATATGAATGTCATTGTCAATTAATGATTTGTCCCAACCGCCACAATTCCCAACCTGAAGGTTACTTCTTACATTTAGGGGGTCAGCTTGGGCAAATTTCCAACTGCATTACACCCCACTGCACTGTTGGTTCTGCCATCTGAGTGGGTATATCAGGTAACAGGTGAGCTGGGTAGAGTAGCAGAACCTGTTGCTCCAGTTTGTCTATGTACTGTTATTTGTATTTAAATAGCCATTTAGGAAAAAAAATTATAAAACAGAGCACATTTCCTCATATTTTGTCTAATAAAAGGACCAAAACATATAGCAGATCAGAATTTTTTTCCATCAGTTTAAAGTTACCACAGCTCATGATTAGAAAAAACAGAAAATGAAAACAGACAAACAAAACTATCCTGTCCTGAAAAATAGTGGCCTTATTGAAAGTCTTTTCCTCCCATTCCTCAGTTAGTATTCTCATAATGAATTAATTAACCACAAAGTTTAAAATGTATTTATAAGTATTTTTCTCTATATCTTATGCCTAAATTTAAACAAATTGCTTTCATCATATAGCCTTATAATTTTTATGTTAGTAATCAACAATTTAGGAACTTTCATTTCTGGGGAGGACAAAGCTGCTTTGAACTAATGACACAAAGAGCCAATTATGCATTATGTATCAGTAGTAGAGTTAAAAAATTAGATTCCATTTATTCATTCAACAGATATTTATTGACTGTTACTGAGAATCCCAGTATACAGATACTAAGAAAACAGTGAAAGATCAAAGCACATAGTTTCTTCTGGAAAGAGCTAAATACTAAACAAGTATACAAGTACTGTGAAGAAAATGAAGAGTGAAGGTGATGTCTTAGTCAGCTTGAGCTGCTATAACAAAATAGACTGGTAGTTTAAGCAACACATACTTCTCACAGTTCTTGAGCTGAAAATCTAAGATCAAGGTGCTGGCTAATGAGGTTCATCTTTCTGGTTTGCAGATGACCACCTTCTTGCTGGATACACAGTTGAGACAGAGATAATTTTAGCCTTCTTATTAGGGCACTAGCCCCATCATGGAGGCTCTACATTTATGACTTTCTCTAAACTTACTTCTAAAAGGCTCCACCTCCAAATAATATCACATTGAGGGTTAGGACTTCAATGCATGGAATTTAGGGGGACACAAACATCCAGTCTATAGCAGGTAGAGAATTTAGGGGTAAGGGATGGTATTTTAGATAGGGTGATCTAGTCAGGGAAGACTTCTCTGATAAAATAACATTTGAGGAAAGACCTGAGGAAGCTTGGGAATAAGTCTTATGGATATCTGAGCAAATAGTGTTCCAGGCACAAGGAGTCTGGAGGTGAGGGGTTGCCTGATTTAG
This sequence comes from Cuniculus paca, assembly GCA_004365215.1. Lineage (NCBI taxonomy): Eukaryota > Metazoa > Chordata > Mammalia > Rodentia > Cuniculidae > Cuniculus > Cuniculus paca. Next base: position 2,232 of record RJWT010044270.1, read on the forward strand.
AAAACAGCGAGAAGACTGGTGTAACTGGTGCTGAATGGAGGACAGGAAGATGGGAGACATTGAGTGAAGCATTAGCAGGGCCCTTCTAGGCTCTGTTGAGAACTTTAGCTTTGTACTGAACTTTGGGAAGTCATTAGAGGATTTTAGCCAAGGAGTCATATGATCCCATTTAATTATTATTATTGATATTATTATTACATTTGTAGTACTAGGGATTGGACCCAGGACCTTGTGCATGCTAGGCAAGTGCTCTACCACTGAGCTACATCCTCAACATGGTCATACTTTAGTTTTATGTGAAGTAATCTGGTTTCTTTGGGAAAATTGTAGGAGGGTAGGCATAAAGAAGTAAGAGTGGAAGCAGAGAAACCCATTTGGGGACTCTTGGATGATTTGGTAATTAAAATTCAGAATTTATATCAGAGTGGTTATAGAAGGCAGAATAATCAGAATAATATACCTCCAACCCCTTGCCAAAAAAATCCAGATCCTCATCTCTGTGAATATGTTACTTGACAAGAGGGAATTGCCAAGGTACCAGATGGAATTAAAATTGCTAATTAGCTGACCTTAAAAATAGGGAGATTATTCTGGATTTCTGGGTGCATCTAATGTAAAGGAGTCCTTAAATGTGGGAAGGAGGTGGAAGAGAAGGTCAGGGCAATGTAAGGTGATAACAACTTGAGAGGATAATGAGGCACAGAATGTGGTAGCCTCTAGAAGCTGGTCAAAGCCAGAAAATTGAGCCTCCAAATACAGGTCTGTCAACATCTTAGTTTAGCATGGTAAGACCATTTCTGACTTCTGAATTATAAAACTATAATACATTCGAGACATTTGAAGTCACTTGGTTTGTAGTAATTTGTTTCAGCAATGTTAGAAGTGGCTACCACATCAGAGATGGAGGTGGTGAGAAGTTGTCAGGTTCTACACATATTTTAGAAGTGAAGTGTTTGGGACACTGATGGTTTATTGACTATGGAGTAAGAGAGAAAAGTAAGATTTTTGAAAGAATGGAAATATTCAGTAAGTTGGGGAAGACGGTTGGAGAGGATTCCATAAAACCAAGGATTTATGAACTTTGAATTAATTGATGTTGAATGTGCTAGATATTTGTGTGAAGTTTAGAGTAAAGGTTAGGGTAGGATAAATCAGTCTGTGTATGACATTTAAGGTTAGAGGACATGATTAGATCACCTATGGAATAGTTATATCTGAAGAAGTCTTGGGTCTCAGTACTAGTACTCCTATGGTGATGAAAAATTCTCTCAGGAGAGAAAGGAAAGGGAATGACAAAAGGAATTAAAATGTATTATATACATGTACTAACTCCCCACAAGGAATATAAACATTATGTACTATAAACATGTACTAATAAAAAATATTCTAAAAGAGAATTTCTCTCTCTCTCTCTCTCTCTCTCTCTCTCTCTCTCTCTCTCTCTCTCTTTCTCTCTCTCTCTCTGTTTGAACCCAGGACTTTAAAACATGCTAGGCAAGTACTGTATCACTAAGCTACACCCAAGTCCTTTTAAAATTTTATTTTGAAAGAGCATCTGGTTAATTTGCCTAAGCTGGTTTCAAATTTATGATCTTCCTGCCTCAGCCTCTTCATAGTTGAGATTATAGGCATGTGCCATGTGTTACCATGCTAGGCCTAAAGAAGAATTTTCTGTTCAAATAATTGGCAGACATGTGAAATGTTTATCAGGAGGTGTCACTTTCATCTAAAGAGGTATTTTTTTTCTAGTTATAGAAATAGCCCTTCAAATTAATCCAATGAAATAAGTATTTTCTACTTGAAGGGGAATGGTGGAATGGAATGGAATTTGAAAACTGACAGACATTACACAGATTAACTATCCACTCAGATAGTCCAATCATCTAATATGAAAGCTCAGAAACTCATCCAAGTACAGTCGTGGGTTCTGCTTTCAGTCCTGCTGTTTAAAAAGAAGATGAGATGACTTTTTGTTTGTTTGTTTTTTGGTACCGGAAATTGAACTCAGGACCTTGCACTTGCCAGGCAGGTACTTATGCCTCTGAGCTACATCCCTAGCCCAAGATGACTTTTTCCTCTAAGGATGTCTAAGATTTTACTAGATAAAGTAAGTGTCCTTTTACAGGATACCCCTGTCTTGGCTTGGATAATTTTATTGAATCTCAGATAAACATTTTTAAAAATCAAGGAAAATTTTTCAAAAATGAGTCTTAGAAATCAAATTCAAGGGCTGGGGATATAGCTCAGGGACAAAGCACCTGCCTGGCAAGCACAAAGTTATGCGTTTGATCCCCAGTACCAAAAAAACAAAAAAAAAAATCAAATTCAAAACCCTCATAAATGAGGATAGCATTCAGGCCGACCTTGGAAAATGCAAGTACATATATATGGTTGATTTCTCCATGAGAAAGCAATTTACTTATGAGAAACAAATAAGGAAATAGTTATTGTGCGTAATAATATGGGGATTCACAGACTGTTTCTGTCTCTGTTATTAGAGAAGCAAAGAAACATTCGCTGAAAAACCCCAGTGGACTTCCTTTCGCGGAGTCACATGTCTTATAAGGGAAGTGCTGTAAGGCCTCCTATCTAGCCCAGCTCACAGCACTCATGTACATACTTACTTACTTAGGTACCTCCCACCTTTCTCTCAGTTATTCATCCCTAAGACACCCCCCTCTTCATGAATTAATGAAACCCAGGTTTGGCCCTGGGTCGAGGCCTTTGTTATAGTTAGCCATTATTCTAACTGGACTTAGAACCCCCTTGGCTCCCCACAACTACAAATATGCTTCAGTGTCTTCTCACCGTGGATTGCACTGGAAGTGGTAGATTGGAATTAACTCACTAGAATTCCAATAACTTTCCTTGGGATTACAAATATAAACTCCACTGGACTATGATGAGGTCCAGGAAAGGCTATCCTATAAGAAAGTATACCAAAGTAACAATAGGTAAATAAACTCACTATCCAAACATACTACTATAACCATTTTGCACTATTTTCTTTCAGAAATTTTTTATGTGTATGTGTGTTTAAAATTGGTTCCTTTATTAGTGAATAGCAACAACTGATTATTTTATATCCATGGTCAAGGATTCTGGAGTCACATGGAAATGAATGGATTCCTATCCTGGCATGGGTGAGGAAGGCCAGCTGGGTGACTTGGACCTATAAGTAGGCTTCGTTCTTCAACTTTGAGACTGGGATAATAGAGTGAGTGAGGCAGTATACAGCAAATGTTTTGACACAACACTTGTTATCTGGTACTCAATATACGTTGTTTGTAAAATAAGTTTTCTACGGCTGCTGTAACAAATTCAATGTAGGGACTTAAAACAACACAAATTTAGCTGGGCACGATGGTGCACACCTGTAATCCCAGATAATAGGGAGACCGAAATAGGTGGATTGCAAATTCAAAGCAACATAGGGAGACTAGACAACATAGTGAGACTATATTAAAATAAGATAAAACAAAACAAAGTAAAATAGGTCTGGGGATGTAACTCAGGAGTGAAGTGCTTGCCTAGTAAGCATGACACCCTACATTCAATCCTCAGTGCTGCAAAAACCAAACAAACAACAATGGCAACAACAAAAGAACCCAAAGCCCTCACTAAACAAAACAACAATCACCATCACCACCACACAACATGCATTTATTGCCTCATAATTCTGTATATCAGAATGAAGCAGGAGACTAGGGCATGGCAATATGACTGGAGCAACTGGGCATGACCTGCCAATTGAAGAGAGCTGCTAACTACAGACACAGAGCAGCAGCTCCTGAGCCTGACACGAGATCAAGCTGAGCCCTACACCCACTACCAATCTTCTGATATGAGAGCATGCTGAACCTGGCACCTGATATCAATCTTCTGACTTATGAACAAGCTGAGCCTAGTACTCCATGCCAAGCCTCTAGCATAAAATCAAGTGGGACCACCTGGATCAATCATCAAAGAAGGCAGAAAAAGATGGCGGTTAACTTTGTGCCACTGGTCTCTTGTTCTTGCAGTGGTCTGTTCTGCTTGTGGGATATATTTTCTCTTTTTCCTTCAAAGCACTTTTTTGCTTGAGCACTTCTTTTGCAGTTATTTTCCTTTTCTTCTTATTTTTGCACCAAAATAAATAGCAGTCTTTTTCTTGCATGTGTAGGATCAAAGTCCTTGTCTCCTTGCTTGTGTAAGCAATGACTTATTTTCGCTCCTAAGGTGTTGCTTTGGTCCTTGCACATGGACTTCTACATTTAAGATCTAGCAATGATGTACTGAATTGTGTTCAGACCTGGAATCTTTCTGACTTCCTCTTCTGCTATATCTCTCTTTTGCCTCAAACTGCAGAATAGTGCTCAGGAGCTAAAAATATAGGCAAGAGTTAAATGTTAAATGTGTGTACATGGGTACCTGGAGAGCAAAAACAATATCCTTCCTGAAAGTTATCTTCTGGAGCTTATTTGTCAAATGGAGAAACTCTGAAAAGTAATATCTTAGTTCATTTCCCATGTCTGTAACAAAATGCCAAATGCTGAGTACTTTTCAAGAAAAGAAGTCTATTAAGCTCAATTTTGTAGGGACCGAAGGGCGTGGAAGCTACATCTGCCGGCTCTCTGAGGGTCTTCTGACTTCACTGCAACACAACAGATGGTGTCACAGTGGGAGTACAGAAGAAAAGGACTGACCATAGGGTGACAGAACACACCAAAGAGTGGGGAGAGGCTGGGAATGTTCTTTTAAAACAACACCTCTCATGGAAATTAACTGGGGTCTCCCAAGCACTACTTCAATCCCTTCTGAGGGAAGCACGTCCAGTGACCTAATTTCCTTGCACTAAGCCCCACCTCTTTTTTCTTATTTTAAAGAGAATAAAACAATAAAATGAAACAAAACAATGAGAATGATATTGTATTTCAAAAACAAGACAGGAAATCAACGATAGTTACTATATTGCACATTGTTAGCCTCTAAATAGTTGCTCAGACTACCAGATATAGGCACGCAAAGTTAATCAAACAATATAAGCTCTAAATTGTCTCTTTACTTCTAATCTCTTTTGTGTCTATGTCTTCTGGACTTGCTCTGCCTGGGCTGGAGGTCTGAGATTGCACCCTGCTCCTTTGTCTTGACATTTTCCTGTGTTCCTCCAAATCAGCTGACTGCTAAGTCCCTGGCGCTTCTTGCACTGAATGCCTGTCTCTGAGGGGATGGGAGTAGACACCTGAGTTCCTCCGATCTGAGGTTTCCTGGGTGGCCTGGGTGGCAGAAAGGTGTGGGGCGGCAGCTCACTGATACTCCCCTGAGGGCAGTGGGGCCTTGGGGCATGGCTTCTTCACCGCTGGGCAGCGGAGGGGGCTTGGGGGGCCAGGGGGTGGGATGGGGCAAGTTCCACCTCTTAAAGTCTGCATCAGCTTAACACAGTGGGGACCAAGCCTCCAACATATGAGCCCTGGAGAGGACAAACCATAGCAAGCAACTTTATTGATAAGTTCTGGGTGATATTCATAACAGTTTCTTAGAACTAATAGGAAACTATGAGAAGGAAATCCAGAAATAGAAAAATATAGTTCTTCATTCCGAATTGACCTAACTATGTTAAGGTTCCTCAGCGTGAATTAAGAAAGGAAATTCACTGGAGTCTTGGAGGCTTTTGACGGTGATGCTGTTGTGCTGCTGTACAAAGTTTCATTGTGGGAAAAATTCACTGAGCTGAGAAGGAATTTCACACACATCTCATTGTCTAGTTCTCCAACCAAGCTAAATTTGTATTATAATGTTACCACTGTCCTATTATAAAGTGTTAAATGATTGACCTTTTGAAAAATTTGTTTGATTAGCAGGGTTTTATTTCCATCCTAAGTACTTAAAAGGTGTTGCTCTGAAAAATTTCATTCTCATATTTATTCTCATTGTTATCTTCAACGCCTCGTGTATGAAGTAAACTTGGCTTCACTTATTTGTTGAGGACCTCTGTATTTCTTTTTTCTATCTAATTGTTTGCATCTTATTGGCACTTACATCCAAAATTAATCTTAGAACATTTGTGATGAAAATTTCCATAAAATAGGACAGTTAAAATTGAGCACCATTAAATGTAAGGAAATCAGCACAAGGCAGTAATCTGCTTTGATTTGATCATTCTTAAATTTAAAGATGTGTATCCTTTCTTTAGGCAAACAGCTGTTCAAACTTGGATAGCTAACAACTCTTTTCAGTATTTACTTTCAGTTGCTTAAAATGGTAGGCAAATCAGACATGGCAATTACTTACATTTATTCATGTTGTACTAGGAAGAGAAACTACACAGATTTACTTAGGATTTATATGAACAGCCAAGTAATCATTAGAAATTGCACTTAGTTATAGGATGTGGAAATTTCAATTATTTTTAAACCATGCCATGGTTTAAAGTAAATAGAAGTGAAAAACATGTTCTGCAAGTGGTAACAATAGCTTTGAGTGCTTGCATAAGATTATGCCTAACTTCCAAAGTTTCAGGATTTGTGTTACCTTTATTTCTTTTTTCTTTTCTTTTTTTTTTTTTTTTTTTTTTGTGGCACCCGGGATTGAACTCACAACCTTGCCCGGCCCTGACCTTTATTTCTTTAAAATGAAATTTCTTTTCTTGTCTTTTTGCGGCACAGGGGATCAAACTCACAACCTTGGACTTGCCAGGTAGGCACTTAGGCCACTGGGCTAAATCCCCAGCCCTTGTCTTTTTGAGGCAGGGTCTTGCTATGCCGTTCAGGCTGGCCTTGAGCTCACTTTGTAGCCCAGGCTTGTCTTGAACTTGCAACAATCCTCCTGTCTCAGCCTCCCGAGTGCTGGGATTACAGGTGTGTGCCACCAGACCCAGCTAAAATGGAATTTCTTAATGTGGACAACAACTACTGATGTTGCTTTCAAATGCATAATGATTCCCTCTTTTCTAGGAACAGACCCAAACAGACAAGGTTGTTTGGTTTGGGTTAGGTTTGTCATTGCCCTTCCTCTGACCCCCAACCCCCATCATGTGCATCATCACCAACAGTTTATGGAACTTGGAGATTTTCTTCATCATATTTCTTCATCATATTTCTTCACATAATTCACCCATTTAAAGCACATAATTTGATATTTTTTAGTGTACTCATAGGGCTTTGCAAACATTTCTACAACTTAATTTTAGGATTAAAAGAAATCCTGTGCCTGTTAATAGTCACTTTTCATTCTCCTTCCCAATTCACCAGCTCCATATAACCACTAGTTTGTTTTCTATCTCTATAGATTTGACTATTCTGAACATGTAATAGAAATGAAATCATGTAGTATGTGGTCTTTTGTGACTGACTTCTTTCACTTACCATATTTTAAAGAGTCATCTTTGATGCAGCACACATCAGTATTTCATTTCCTGTTACTGACAAATAGTACTCTGTTATATGACAAATAATATTCCATTTTATTTATCTCTTCATCAGTTGATTGATGCTTGAGTTGTTTTCAATTTTGGGCTATTACAAATAATGGTGTTGTAGAATGTATACTCAATGTAAGGTTTTGTTAGATATATATTTTTCTTTATGTTGGGTATATCTAGGAATGAAATTTCTGGGTCATATGATAACTCTGCTCAACATTTTGAGGAACTGCAAAACTGTTGATCATTTTACATTTCCACCAACAGTGCATGAAAATTTCAATTTCTCTACATCCTTTACAGCACTTCTTGTCTGTTTGTTGAATGATAGCCATACCAGTGGATGCAAAACAGTATCTATTGTGGTTTTAATGGCTATTTCCCTAATGGCTTATGATGCTGAATATTTTTTTGGTTCTTTGATCATTCGTATATCTTTGGAGAAAAGATTCTTCAAACCATTTTGTCATTTTAAAATTAGGTTCCTTTTTTAATTGATGAATTTAAATTGTTCTTTATATATTCTGCATACAAGTCTCTCATCAGATATGTGTCTTGCAGATACTTTCTCCCCTTAGATGGCTTGTCTTTTTTTATTTTCTTGGGTGATATAATTTATTGCAAAAACACTGTACTTATGCTCTTGATAGCATAACTAAGATACTATTGCCTAAATGAAAGTCACAAATATTTACTTCTCTGTTTACTTTTAAGAGTTTTATAGTTTTATCTGTTATTGTAGGCATATGCTACATTTTAAATTAATTTGTACATATTGTATGAAGGATCCAATTTTGTTCTTTTTTATTGACTATCCAGTTTATGCCAGTATTATGTAAACTATTCTTTTCTCCATTGAATTATTTAGCACTCTTGTTGAAAATCAATCAAACATATATAAAAATGTTCATTTTTGAACTCAGTTCTATTCCATGGACTTGTATGTCTGTACTGAAAGCAGAACCATACTGTTTTGGTTCCTGTAGGTTTGTAGCAAATTTTTTTTTTTTGCGACACTGGGGATTGAACTCACGACCTTGCGCTTGCCAGGCAGGCGCTTAGACCATTGAGCTAGATCCCCAGCCCTGTTTTTGAGACAGGGTCTCACTATGCTGTTCAGGCTGGCCTTGAGCTCACTTTGTAGCCCAGGCTGGTCTCGAACTCACAATGATCCGCCTGTCTCAGCCTCCCGAGTGCTGGGATTACAGGTGTGAGCCACCATGCCCAGCTTTGTAGCAAATTTTGAAATCAGAAAATGTATTTCAATTTTGTTTTTGGGTTCTATTTGCATTCCACATAAATTTTAGAATTAGTTTATCATTTTTTTGCAAAAAAGTCACCTATAATTTTGATGGGGTCATGTTAAGTCTGTAGATAAATGGGAGTAGTAATAGCCATGTTAACAATATTAAGTGTTCTGATACATGACATAGAATGTCCTTTTTGAAAATTTTCCTTTCAGGATTTCTTGAATGATATTTGACAATGTTTTATAGCTTTCAGTGTAAAAATCTTTCATTTCTTTTGTTGTATTTATAGCCCAGCATTCTATTTTTCATTTATTTATTATTTTTGTTAGTACATTTTTGCACTAAACAATGTGTCCATTCATATTAGGGAGCAGGTACATGTACTTAACAAAATCTTGATTTTTTTTTTATATTCCTTTCCCTTCCCTCTCTATACCTTCCCTGCATCTCTTAGTCCCCTTCCCACATGTAATAGATCTGCCTTCCTGTTTCCCTATTATCTTTTGGTTTTGTTTTAAAAATTATTTATACTTTGGGTTTCTCATACAAAAGAAACCATGTAATATTTAAGCCGTGTGTCCAATTTGTTTCATTTAACACCATGGAATCAAGGTGTGTTCATTTTCCTACAATTGACTCAGTTTTATCTTTCTTTGTGGCAAAGTATTACTCCATTATGTATAAGTACCATATTTTCTTTATCCATTCATCTGTTGATAGACATGGAGACTTAGCTAATATGAATTGTGCTGCTGTAAACATGGGTATGCTTGTATCACTGTGGTGTGATGTCTTTTGCTCTTTTGGGAAGATACCTAGAAGGGGATAAATGAGTAAAATGAAATTTCTACTTTCAGTTTTTTGAGGAATTGCCATACTGATTTCCATAAAGGTTGTACCAGTTTACATTCCCACCAACAGTGTAGAAGTATTT
>RJWT010044271.1:0-11825 GCA_004365215.1 Cuniculus paca
CAGGAAGGCTGGAAACACTTGCAAGCCCACTCACTTGTCACTGCTGCTTGACTGGCAGGCCTCAAGGACAGACCCGCTACAGGACAGTCTGCAGCAGCTCTGGCTCTGGGAATGATTCAGGCTTGGGCAGCCAGACTTCTGAAATAAAAGCGGCGGGCTCTAAGTAAAAGGTAGTGTCTTTTCTGATGCAGCCTCCGTGTTCTACTGTATTCTACTGTTTCCACAAATCGAGAAGCTCACTCACGTTAAAGGCAGGGTACACAGAAACCCATTGTCCGATGGAAGGAGTATCTACTACAGATTTTCCTCTGTACATCTCACATTGCAAGACGTAAGAGAACAGGGATTTTATGATTCTTTTAGAACTTGGTGTAATTTCTTAGCATAAAGAATGGAACCTCCTTTGAATAAACTGACTGTTACTGAGGGTATTTGCATTTTTATCTCCTTAAGTTGTTTGTGAAAAACACTATTGTCACTTTCATATAGGAGTTGCATATAATAAAATCAATTTGGATCAGAAAGGCAAAAATATAGCCTTTTTAGAAAAGTCAGAAGAAAATGATTTAAATTTCATGTAGGGAACAGCATGGAAATTTTAATTTTTGGACAATTAATTTTGACCTGTAGTTTCCAGTATGAATTAAGTTATTTATTTTTCTAAGTAGTTTTAGATGTTTAGAAATTTATATGCTGACAAGTTCATACTAATATGAACCATTGGTTTATACACCATTAGTTTAGCTATATCCCACTTTACTGGAATGCTTGGGAAAGGAAAATTGTGGTTAAGTGAGTAGCCTTTCCATCATGATGGCCAAAGTCCCACTATAACAAATGATGGCGCGCTCTCTCTCTCTCTCTCACTGCCTTTTAGATTTTCATTAAATTACTTAAGTTTCAATACATGTCCATTATTATTAAAGCTTGAGGAGTGTTAGTCAATTTAAACCTTTTCTACCTGCCTTCTGAGTAACAGCATGACAAACAAGCAATCACACCTTCCTTATTAATGCAAGGAAGTTAAAACTGAAGAAACTCTTCCGCTCCATCCATTCTTTAGTTTGAAAAGAAACATAGTCCCTGTTACCAACAGGGATTGTCACTGTCCATCTCACCATAACCAATCAAGAAGGGGAATCAGATTTCAAAACTGGGAAAGCATAAGCAAAACTAAAAATGTTAAACTAAGAAATTCTAGTGCTTGTTAGAGATGAGACAAACTGTCATCCATATATTGACATGCATCTCGCAAGAGACAAGCATGAAAACTGAACAGGCTATAAACATGAATGGAAAGTGTTTAGTTGGAGTCTACAATCTCATCATAATTTCCTTGAAATATATATAACCTCCAAACTTCCCTCAAAATATTACTGGGTCCCTACAGAAAAAAAAAATCTTAATTCTTAAAAAATATTAATTCTTTCAAATGGCTGTCTAAAGTGCATCCTTCTATGAAAACATAAGGCCCTCTCGCCATGTTATAAAACAAAAAGGATGTTTGATGTTTCCCACACTATTACTGATCGCTTCTCCTCCACCACTGAGACATTTTGAAGAGACTATGAGAGACAGTTTGTGAAGTATACTGCTAAGAACTCAGGTTCCCAGAAGGCAGAAACCATGGTTTTCCACGTTTAGATTTACAACTCAAGAAATGCTTGCTTTTTAAAGAAGTTTGCTTTTAAACTTAAACTCAGGACATGGTTTTCAGAAATGTTACAAATGACAGGTTTTTTAAAAATATAATTCCAAAAAGACTAATATGGTACATTATTAAACTATGATAAACTATTAAAAAGCAATAATCATAAAAACTTTAATAGTCAACTCAGTTGTGATATTGAAATTGTAGATTTTTAACTTCAATCAGTATTTTCTCAGTGTTAAGCAACATTCTAGTTCCTGAGGTACAAAGATTTTAAAAAATACTATCCTTGAAAATTTTACAGTCTAGTTGAGCGGAAATATATTTAAGCAATTAAAACATTCTATGGTAGCATAAGTACGAAGTATTGACTAACAGGATTAAAAGCCCCAAAGATAGTGTCAGGAACATCTATCCTCACAGAAGGAATATTTGTACTGTATTAGCACAAACCTTTCTTTTCAATGAACTAAGAGAAACCAGCTATATACCTATCTTTAACTATCTTGTGTATACATATTTTTTTTTCTGCTTGGACAAGATACATGCCTATATTTTATAGTCTGAATAACTACTACAGAGATAACAATATGCAATGTATTAATTATTGTAACTGTCCGACTAACCTGTTTTGAAACTGTTTCATCATCATTTTTATCTTTTGTCTCTTTAAAATAAAAAAAGAAGGAAAATTTGTATTTGTAGATACACAGATTTAAAACTCTCATGTTCTACACAAAACACTACTTGGTCTATACTATATGATAATTTTTCACAATAATTGAAGAAATGCTAAGGATTAGAAGTAGCTGTTATTAATAGCAGTGTTACGGTTGATACATTGTGTCAACTTGAGCAGTTCAGAGGTTTAACTGAGAGACTCAGCAGGGAGCCAGGGTTCTTACTTTGTAAATATCCTCATCTTGCTCAAAGGAGGGCAAGGACATTTTGTGAGTGCTACACCCACCCTCAAGGTGGGGGGGGGGGTGGCCTGTGTACAATATAAGGGAGGAGAAGAGGCTTGTTCTCTCTTTTGCTCTGGCTGCTGCCTTGAAGTGTTGCCCCAGTGCCATGCCACCCTGCCTTGGAGCCAGCTGATTATGGACTGCAATCTCCAGAAACTGTAAGGTTAAATAAACCTTTTCTTCCCTAATTTTGGGTGTCAGGTGTTTGTCTCAGCAATGAGAGAAAGTAACCAAGACAAGTAGTAATAATTATTTTCTTTCCTCTAGCAACTTTCAAAGAAAATGGAGTTGGCTGCTATATCATTCCACTGAGTATCTTAAAAAACTGTTATTTATATTCTAAATAAATTTCATTTTATTAATAATGATAGATCCTTCTAACCCAAACTCGATACAAATATTCAAAATTTTAGCATGAGTTAATAGGTTATATCCACATCTGAAGGTCCTTTCTGGGTCCAAAATTATATTATTGTACTCTTAGGACAAAAGAGAAAAATGTAGCTTTTAGGTTTCACCTAAAGTCATAAAGCTAAATTTTCAGTATTACCTCCTCTTAATTTATTTTGAGTGTTTATCATATTCGAATATTCATTAATATGAAATAGTTAATACTAAAACATTTGCTATAAACAAATAATAAATTTCTCTTATCACTTCTTAAGGGAACTAGATATTCAAATTGAGAAATTCCAAGTCCAACACAATCTCAGTGGGTGCTAATAACCACACATGAAAAAGTGTTTTTATGGTATGTGGAGTAGTATATTCACACTACAAAGACTTCAGAAAAATAGAACAAAATAACAATTATTTTCTGTGCCTCTATCTACTGTCATTTTGGTGCAGGTCTTTTGAAACTTATACATGCATATATAATTATATATAATACATAATTATATATAGGCTTTTAAAATAATTATACTATGAAAAATACTCTATAATGTTTTCTGTTACTTTATTGGTAAATATCTTTCTTTATCAATAATTAAAGGCCTACACACTTGTTTTTAATAACCTTAGAGTACTCCATGTCATTGAGTTGACCTAACAATACAATTGATTCTGGATTTAAAGGAAAAATTATAAACAAATTAAATACTTACTACAAATCACACAATGATGAACACTGTTGAATAGATTCCTTCCAGGTAATGGTTTTAAGGCAACAGGTGTATTTCATTCTAACTGGAAAAGATGGGTTATAATGCTACAGTTTCTGAAAGTTCTTACCACTAGAAATGCTAGAGGGAGAATTACTGCATTTAAGACTATAGAATAAGTGTGTTTTAACAATCTTGAGATTAAACTATTTTATGGCAAGCTTTGTTTTGATTTGGTGTGATTTTTACCATGGGAAGATTAAACTGCTGTGTAGATATAAGTAAGTTTCTGGGAAGGGCTACCACAGAAGTTGTTCATTTAAACTTGGAATAGAAGGCTTACATGTTGGGGAATGGAGGGGACATTTAGTAAAATAAGTATATAGACCAATGTGGGAAGTGATGAGTGATTCTTCCGCTTTCTCTGCCCACCACCTCTTTCTCCTTGGCAGTCACAAAAAGTTCTGGTGTCACACACATACATCAGATGTGGACCTCAAACAATATAAATGAAGTGTGAGTTTTGTTCATTTTTCTTGGGAAATTTAGGTTAGGCCATTTCACTAATTAAAATGTCTCTTATATTTGCTTATGCAAAAGTGTGGGCCAAACTCTCTTACCACATGACGTAAAAGAAAATTATTAATTTGGAAATAAGGCACAGAATTGTTTTCCATGGGACTGAGAATCACAGCCTACAGAGTTTATGAGCCTAGCATGAGAGGAAAAATAAAAGAATTAAAATTCAAAGACAATTTATGCATTGAAAAATTTTTATCATTATTATAATATTAATAATTTAACCGATGTATATATGATTATACTTTGATACAATGCTGCCACATGGGTAACTGAGAAGAATAAGGGGGAAAAAGATGACATTTTACCTTTCTCTGTAGAAATAAAATTTTCAATGGAAATTCAGATCTTTGTATATAGCCTGAGCTTTCTCTCCATGTGTTTTTAAAATTGGTTTGTCTCTTTTGTTTTTAAGCTCAACATTTAAAGTTCTGTTGTGATCTATTTAAAATTGTTAAAGTGAACATTTATTGAACGTTATTCTTATGGCAGCACTATGCTAAGTTCTGTAACATATCATGGTCATAATATCCTGAAGTTCATAGTCTCCATTTCCTGTATGAGAAAAAAAATTTTTTAACATATTATAATGACTTGCTAACATCTCACAGTTTATAAATTGCCCAAGGTGCCAGCACTCTGGGAGGCTGAGGCAGGAGGACTGCAAGTTAGAGTCCAGCCAGAGCAACTTAAAGGCTAAGGAAGACTGTCTCAAAATAAAAAAAATAAAAAGAGAACTAGGGATATAGGTCTATGTGCTGGTCCTGTGTACAAACCCCTAGACCTCAGGAAGAAAAGAAGATGGGCCCGAAAGGACATGAGGCCAGGCCTGCCTGCTTCTTCCAGCCTCTTATCCACACCTTCCCCTTTCCCTCTGCCTCGAGTGTGTTTCCGGCATTCTCATAGTCTGCCCTCATTCTATCCACCCTTGAGGGCTCAGCTAGAATGCTGTGAGCCTCACAAAATTTGCCTTGAACTTTACTGTTTAAAACAGCACGCAGCGCCTCACTAGAGAATTATTCTAACAAAAAGTAAATCACAGTGGTGCCTCGGTTCACAAACTGAATTCTCCCCAGGACTCTGGTTGCAAATAGGATTGGATGAGAACCAAATCAAATTCCCCCCTAAGGCAAACATGGAACCTAACCACAGAATCTGATTTGGCCTGATTCCATTCTCATCCAATTCGGTTTGTGACGAGAATCATGGAAAGAATTAAGTTCGTGAGTTGAGGCACCACTGTAATTCTGCTTGAAACAAAAACAGAAACAAAAATCATGGTTTTCTGTTACCTGGCTAACTAATGGCTGAATACAGCAGATGCCTCTTAAAGCATAAAGGTGTTTACAGTCAGATTGTACACTGTGTTTTTGCTTAAAGTCATTGACCTCACCATCTTGATTGACAAAAACTTAGTAAGTACTCAAAAGAGAACTATGCCTTCTCAGATGCTGTCTGCCTAATGTGAAATTGACATGGTCACTGCCTTCTTCCAGCTTGTAATGGAAAACAGATGCTGTGGTATAAACAAATACTAGAAAAGATAAAGGTCCTTACACATATCTGTTCAACGACTGGGACATGCTGCATGGAATATTTATACTACGTCCCAGTTACAGTGCAATGTGTGTGTGTGTGTGTGTGTGTGTGTGTGTGTGTGTGTATGCATGCATAAGGCTGAAATGTTCATTTCGGGAAGGGTTGAGGTAAGCATTTCTCAAATGCAAGTTCTGCTTGCAGAAGGCAGCAGCTCACATCTGTGCGACGGGGACTTTATTGGAAGAATACACATGCCAATCACCGCTGGACAACCACTGTACACATGTGAGCCAGATGCGTCCATGTAAAATAACCCAGGGTGTTTCGCAGATGACTCACTGAAAGCGTAATTACACATCAGTCCTAGTTTATTAGTAGCAGGTCCACTGACAAGGAAGCCATCTGGTGCTGTTGTCCACCCAGAAGTAGCAGAAATATAAAAATGGCTGCTTTGCAAAGTGAAATGTAGACTTGTCTTGTGTTGGTTTGCTCTATCATCTTTGTGATGAGGCGAGTGATGATTCTGTTTTCAGTCTAGTGTCTTTGAGATAGATGCGCTGTCCTGCCTCTTCAGCGATGGTTGCGCCACCAAAGTTCACATGCTATCACCTCTTTTCAACAGAAAAAATGTTTAGTGGCCCCACAACTCCTATCTCATCTAATGAGTGACTGTTAGAGTAAAAATTCATTTATGATATCTCAAAATGCGAGCTCAAGGTGGAACCATTCTGAATGTTTTTTTGCGTGGACAGGTTACGAATTGAATTAGTATCGATGAATGTATTGCAGGTAAACAAAGCACATATCAAAGCTGTCAAGAAGCATCCATGTTTTATAGCGCTGGTCCTGAGGGGCCCAAGGTCGCTAGTCTATGTTGCACACAGCGGTCCACCTCTTCATGTGTCCGAGAACCGTGAGACAAACAGAAAAACGAGCTCTATATTTAACAGCAGTCCTTTAAAAGGCGTTTGATTTTTCTGCTTCAGGTAGGTTCTTTAAGATAGAGAAAATCAGCGCAGGAGAAACCTCTGCTAAGGATCTCTTTGCTTAGGAACCCACCACCCAGCTCAGGAGCCACGCGTCACTACCCTTGCGCTTCTCCGACTCGGGGAGGTCGAGGCAGTTTTACAGAGCCTCAGATAATCACGCCCTTGGGAAAGAACACGAAGCTGTCTTTTACTGCTCTGGCTCTGGGACTTTCTTTTGTTTACTGTTTGACTACATTGGTCAAAAACGTCTTGACAGATGTACAGACCTTGCCTCATCTTTGCCTTTCCTTTCTTTCTAGCCTTAAAGTATTGTCTTCACAGCACTAAAAGGAAAAACCCAAACCTGGTATTATAATTCACACCTCAGTGATTTCAATTATTTAAAAATATTTTAATGTAGTACTTGATACTTACACTGCACATAAAACGTGCACTATACACATAAGAAAGCATACTGATAAAGCTCATTCCTCCTGGAATGAGCTGACTTAAAAACCCCAATTCCTTAGTGTGGTTACACCCCACCTGCCCCTTTTCTCACTGGCCCTCAAAAGTATGGGCTGACCCTACAGTGTGTGAATTATTCTTTTGCCTTAAAATGAAAAGTTTTATTATACCTATACATATTTCTAATATCCTTGTATAAATGTTGCTATATTTGTGAGTGTTATAAAAATAGGATCACATTGTGGCTAGTTTTCTGTGACTTGTTTCTTTCAATCAACATTAAGTAACTATGATTCATTCATTTCATTAATTTTCAATGTTTCTTAATATTGTACGATTACATTATATTATTTTTTCTGAAACAATGTTGCAATGAACGTTTTATATAAATTCTCTGAAGTGCATATATTACAGTTTCTCTCTGTACAGTACAAATTCTTGGTCATATTATATATGAACACTTATTTTTTACAAAATAATACTAAACTATCTTTAAAGTGTTTGAATTAATTTCCACTCCCATGAGTGAGACATAAAAGTTCCGGTTCACCAATTCCTCACCAACAGTTGATGCTACTGGAATACCAAACTTTTGCCAACATGGTTTTAAATGGTATCTTTTTAATATTACAAAGATTTAAAAAATACAAGAAAAAAAACTACAGTATTATTTTTGTGTTGAAAGAAAAGCTGTAAGAACAGTATCACTTGACAACCAGTTGCCGGTGTGATTTCCCTCTTAGGCCTGAACACTTCAGTATTTGGCGAACTTCCTCTACTTGACCACAACCCCCAAAGCAGAAAGTAACACTGTCCCATTGCTCCGTCTAACTCTCACCTGACACCTAGTTTCCAAATGCTCCAATAATGTCCTATATAATCAAATGAGCGGAAATCACATATTACCTTTCTTACTGACATCTTAGCCTCCTACCTCAGCATCTGAGCCATTTCCTGCATTGCTGGGGTAGTTTTTCCTTTTCTTTCTTTTTTTTTTCACTAGTGAGGACTTCGAACCAGGGCCTTCCCACTGAGCTACATCCCAGAACTTTTGCCTTTTTCCGCATGTTTTATTTTGTGACAGGGTCTTGCCAAGTCAGTAAGTTGCCCACAGTGGGCTCAAACTTGCGATTGTTTTGAAGTACTTCGGTGACCACTGGCCACTGCACTGTGGGCTGCCTGGCAGTCTGAGTTTGCCTGCTGTTTCCTCACAGTGCGAGTGAAGGCATATCGCTTTCGCAGGCCAATCACAGACGTGCTGGCCTGTTTCTGCTGCATTTGATCAGTTGTGTATGGTTTCCATTTGTACCACTACTGATGAGGTTCGCTTTGATCAAAAGCAGTGTCAGCCACGCTTCCCTCCTGCAAACTTTCTTTTCCCTTTGCAGTTAGTGACAGCCTTGTGGCAAGGGCATGACATTGACCACCCTTCAGATGTTTTAAGGGAAGGGGGTGGGGGTGGAGGGCCAGTAGGGCAAGCAGAAGTAAAAATGATGAAGATGAGAAATGCATATGTAACAATTCCTCAAGACAAATATACACCAATAAAAAAGAAAAAGTCTGAAAGTTATTTGCATATTTCTTTTTTTCTGGAATGCCTGTTCAAGTCTTCGGCCCTTTTTTCCACTGAGTTGCTTGGCTTTCGGTTATTGACTTGGAGGAGAATACAAAAATCCTTTGTCTTTTATATGTTGCAATTATTTTCTCTCAGCACGTGGGTTGTTTCTTTATGACATCTTTTTATGAGCAAAAGCTCTTTATTTTAATGTAAATAAAGTTATACATTTTTTCTTCTATGGATTATACTCTTCTAGCATTCTTTAAGAGTCTCCTCTTTCTCAAGACCTTAAAATATTCTTCTGTGTCTTCTCCAAAAGTTTTAAACTATTATCTTTTATATGTGCATTTTTAATTCACTTACAGTTTGTTTTAAAATTGCATGAGGTATGAGGGTAACAAAATTCATTATTTTTCAAAGGTAAAACCAATTGCCCTATTATATCTTTAGCTATATATGATCTTTTCCCTAATGACCTGCATTACTACGTTGCCATATGCCATATTTGGATGGACTCTTGAGTGTACTGTTCAACTCTCCCAGTCCCCTTACCAGTGTCTTGTACACCAGGGTCACTGCCTTATTTTGTTATCTGTTATTCTTACACAGCGAGTCATGGATCTGGTAGACAAGTTCATTGACTGACCTGTTTTCCAGAACTACGCTGGCGGCTCTTAACCTTTTGTTTTACATAAAATACAGGAACAACTTGACAAAATCTTGTTGAGATTTTGATGACAAATGGAATGAATTTACGAATAATTTGGGGAGACTCAAAATTTTTATGATATCAAATCTTCCTAGCTTCAAATTTTGTAATTTGCTTTTTATTTTAAATTTTAATATTTTTACAGTTTGAATTACACTTTCTAACAACCTGATGCTGACATACAGGAATATGTCTGATTTTTAAATTTTATTATATATTAAGCCAATGGTTAAATGTTTACATTAATTCGAAGCATTACTCATGCCAGGGGTTTAGCTTAGCGACGTGAGCGCCTGCCTGGCAAGCGTGAGGTTGTGAGTTCGATCCCTGGTGCCAGAAAAAAAAAGACAAACAACAACAACAAAGTATTATTCTTTAGATTTTTTTAGGTTTTCTATATAGTTAATAAACTGTGAATAGTAAGAATTTTCTTTTTTTTACAAAACTTATAAATTTCATTTCTTTATGTTCTCTACATGTACTGGCAAGACCCTCTCATGTAATACTGAATACTAACATGAACTGTGGGCATCTTCATGTCAATAGTTTCAATTTTTTATGGTTCCTTATTGAGCATAAAAGGAAATTCTAATAACTCCCAACTCTCAAAGAAATTTTATTATATCTGAGTGAATGCTATTAAATTTCTTCTTTGTACTAATTAAATTTCTCAGATTTTATCTACAAATAAACATATTATAATTATTGGTTTCTTCTTTAAATAACCCATATTTTGCTATATATTTTAGCTTCATTGAGTTTAATGGACCAAAAAATGATATATTTAATGTGTAAAATTTGATGTTTCTACCAGCGTATATATTTTAAAATAAGTATCATAATCGAACTAATTCACATACCCATTGCCTCACATAGGTACCGTTTGTTATTCTGTAGTACTTCTAAGCAAATTCTAGTATACAATGCAATCTTGTGAACTATGGTCGCATTAGTCTAGGAACTTTAGAACTTAAACACCCTTGATAACTGACACATCCCTCTTAACATTTTACATGCATGCAGGCTCGCACACTGCTTTAAAAAACACACTGGTAGATTTCATTTGCAGATCTTACTGAGGGTCTTTATATTAATCATCTGGAGTAAGACTGGGAGTACATACATTTTTCCTTTTGCAAAACTCTTACCGTTTTTCATTTGGTTTTAGAATCAAGGTGATGTTAGCCTCATTCTAGAAAGAGTCCAAGGTCTTTTCCCTTTTACTTTCCTGGAACAGTTTGATGACACTGAGCTTGTGTTTTCCATGAGGAATCAGAAGACTTTCCTGCAGGGCAGACATGTGTTTGTTTCTCGGGAGGCGGGGTGCTGCCCAGGGTGCCCAGGCACCAGTGTTGTCTCCCGGCTGGCGTGCCCCACCAGCACCTCGGGGTGCCCATTGTCTGTTTACTCCTCTTAGCTGGGTGCCTGCTTTGGCTTCAGCTTGTGTTGATTCTGCAGGTTTCCCATCATTTAAAATGCATTCCTGTGTGCATTAGAAATACATGTATTTGTGATTTATGGAGAACTATGCTGTGTTTTAATGGAAAGGTCCGTCAAAATGCCTATTTTGCTACATGTTCAGAGAGGGATTCAACAGTTTTAATAATAAGTAGTATTGTGTCATCAAAGAAGCATTGAATTTGGAGTTATATAAGGCTGGGTTGAAATCTTGGAACTGTCACCTTACTGATTATGTGACACTGCAGAAACGAGTGCTTTCCTTAGCCCAGCTCCTCTTTAAATTAGGGACATGAACATACAACTTTATAAGGTGTTTCAAAATACTCAGTGAAACATAACTGACATTTATCAAGCACTCCAACACAGATCCTGCTCTAAGTACCAACGGGTATTAACCCATTTAGTCTTCCCAGAAGCCCTGGGAGGTCGTATTATCATCGCCTCCTGATCATAACTGGAGCATTTCAGTTACTTTTCTCTTTGCTGGGTCACTAGTACTCTACACTCATAACTCAAGGAAGGAGAGGTTTGTTTTGGCTCATGCTTTAGAAGGTTCAGTCCTTGCATATTCCAAGGCACGGTGGAAGGGGCTGGGAGGAGGACAGCGGCTCACATCAAGGCAACAAGGAAGCAGAGTCTGGGGAGGAGCAGGAAGGGAGATGCACCCCTCCAGGTCACAGCCCCACTCCCCCGCCCCTTGAGAGCAGCAACTTGGCTCTGATCCCCTGTAACCCAATCATCTCCCCAAGGTCCCACCTATGATTTCATGTGGCTTTAGAGGGACATCTAGATATAAACTATAACATTAAATGACTTATTCAGAT
>RJWT010044272.1:0-11821 GCA_004365215.1 Cuniculus paca
TGGGGTACCCCCCCATGACATAATAAACCCAGCAGCCCAGAGAGAACTATCTTAGTAAAATAGCATTGGCCTCCTTCCTCCAGTCTCTTTCTTCACTGCTGAAGGAGAACAAAATACAGAGAGAAAGTGACATGAAGAGAATGAAAAGACAATGCTGCCTACTTTCTTCATGGTTTATTCTACAATCACAGATGAGATCTGTGTTGAGGGAGAAAGAGAACGAAGCTTCAAATTGGGTGGAAATTAGAGCTTTTATTCAGATGGAGTGAGGTCTTGTTTTTTGTTTTTTGTTTTTAGTACCTGAAAAAGAAAGTGTTCTTTCAACTGCAATTATCTACAGCTAAAATCTGGAATCAGCTCAAGATGTCACCAATAAGCAGAGAAGAGTAATCTGGCAAAAGGCATTTCAAAGAAGTTATGGAAATGAAATAAGGCAGTTTCCTGTTTGTGCTTTATCAAGCTTAATCAATAACAGGCTATGCTGCATTGCCATCTTTCATCTGAAGTGAAAGGTTTTTCTCTTGATGAAAGAATCTGAATAAAACTGAGCAAGGGAGAGGACAACTAACTGCCCAAAAATATTTCATGATAACTGTTTTCCATAATCTGGTGTTTAAAAAACTCTAGCTGGAGATTGCTGACATTTGATTTAGATCTTAAAGGACTAGGGGCTTTTGAAAAGGCAGAAAAGAAAGACAAGTCATTCACGATACAGACAATAACAAGTTAAGCCATTGAGGTAGTTTCAGACCGAAATGGCCACTCTAGTTTGAATGGAGTCTCGGCCCCATGAAAAATTGTCATCCTTAAAATCAAAAGTTAATGTGGAGTTCACATATAATAGGTTTAAATAGAATCTTAAGACTTGGGATTTTATTCTTTAAGTAAAACTATAGATTTTTAAGCAGCGGATTATAGGATCTTATCTGTGCTTTAGGAAAATCACTCTGGTGAAAAAAATATACTGACTAGATTTGTTGGAGTAGACGGAAACTGGATGCACTTAGATTGGTCAACAAGTTCATACAAGGTCAATACTGAGGGACAAAATTATGACTGTAACTATAAATGAGAAAAAAAAAAAAACCAGGGCAAGTACAGAGATGAGTTAGAGGTAAGCGTCCTGCATACGCTTGTCACTGTGAATGTGTGTCAGATGTCAGAGTTCTAAAAGTATGGTCTATGAGATTTCCACAGAAATCATCTCATCTTCTTAGGAAACCTTGAGACCCCAAAGGGCCAGCAGTGCTTACAAACTCCGCCAAAGCACTGCTGGGCAAATAAGGAATGGACTCTGTCTCCTTGTAGGGAGTGGAGACACCTGGCAGGTCTGATGGCAGAAACAGCTCTGTCCTTTCCCTGATGGGAAGGAACTGGGGAGCAGCTCTCTCTAAGGTCCAGGTGCCCCATGGCTTCATTCCACAGGGCCCTTACTTCCTTCTGCAATGACAGGCAGAGAAGAGAAACCACTGCAATGAATGCTGATTGGTCTTCCCACCTGGAGAAACTCTTACGCCCGTCACAGCCAGATAAGAGGACGACCTGCACATTGCTGGTCTTCATTTTCCTCATTCACAGCCACTTAAACTCCTTCATGGTGTCCTTGTGTGGACTGAGGAAGAGTTCACATAGGCTTCAAAAATAATACTTGATTCAGTGTCTTTCTCCAAAACAACATTTCTTTCACCAGATGGTGGCTGGGAAATGGCTGTCAGCGCCCCTTACCAAGGTGTTCTGAGTCCTGGCAGTTACATCAAATTGGATACCAACCCAGACACTCTGAAGAGGAGAAAAAAATCAATGTAAATAAATGTAATTTCTAAATAAAATATGCTTTTACCTAATTGAAAAGTCATTATCAATTAGACACAACTTTAATCAGACTTGAATGATTGAGGAATTCTATATTTAGAAGAACACAGGCTGGTGTTTTGAAACCCTCCTGTCTCGTGCCATTAGCCTTGAAAACCTTTTACCAGGTAACTGAGGTATGAGCTTTAATTCTCGGTATCAAACCAGGAATAAAATTATTTTAATTATGGTCAACTGGGTAAGGAACATTGACAGTCTAATTGCTAAGCTGTAATTCTGTATTCTGTCCCAGAGAGACACACACCTGAGCCAAGTGCTTCACTAATTCATTAAAGCACTTCCCCGTGCATCAATTAGCAAATCATGTGCCTTGATTACTTTACTTAGGGAAAGCTACCCTTGTGAAAAGACGTTTGCCAATCATCAAAACACAGGGAGAATAACTCTAGACTATCATGCACTGCCTTTCATAAAAGAATATGAAACCTTACAATAGCACCCATCTATTTATGTGAGAAAAGCAATATGTAAAGTGATTCCAAGGGCTCCAGTCTGACTAACTTTATACAAAATTATGAGGTATGTAGGTTTGAGGTTCCTATCTCTCTAATTCTGGCTTCGAGCTTCCCATCTCCCTAATTCTCCCTCCATCAATAATTCACTGCAAAGAATTATTTCCATCTTTTTAAACATCAAAGTATCTGTGATCCAAGATCATGTTTTATCATCTTTATATCACCATAATGCCAAATTTAGTGCCTGCAATATGTATAGCAGATCATCAACTGACCTTTTTCCCCTTAGAATATTTGTGGCTTTCACAGTGTCTAATTATTGTTGTATTTATACTGTTTTACCCCAAAAAATGTCGAAGTGGAAAAATACATATAAAAGGATGGAAATGTCAGCGAACAAACATACAGAAATAAGTCTGTGTGAAAAAGAAATTAGATAACTTTATTTATTTATTTATTTTGTCTTTTTTGAGACAGGGTTTCACTATACAGTTCAGGCTGGCCTTAGGCTCATGTTGTAGCCCAGGCTGGCCTCAAACTTGCAAGGATCATCCCGCCTAAGCCTTCGGAGTGCTGGGATTACAGGAGTGTGCCTGCATGCCCAGCAAAATTAGATAACTTTAAAGCATATTTCTGTACATAGTGACTTATTCCATAAATGTCTGTTAGGTAATAAATCAGCCTAGAATTAAAAGAAAATGAGAGGAAAGCCTGCATTTTTAACTTTGAGCAAAATTTTTTACTCCTCTCACCAAAAAAAGGAGCAGCAATGTACTCCACATGAAATTTAATTTTTCTATCTGTTATCTCCCACCACCCTATGATAAAGGCAATTTCAAGCAGAAAATTGCTGGATTAATCACAGTCAGAGAAATATAAATAAGGAAAGGACAATTCATTGATTGAATAATCAATCCTGAATAGTTGAAAACTACTGTCATGGGGTTTACTAACTCATAATAACAAGAAACACTGAGCATATTTGCCTTTTATAATTATTATCTTTGTCAACACTCTTCTTGATATTGTCATTTAAGCAAATTCTAAGGATCAATGTTGACACCAGAATAGAGTACAAAGGTAATATATCCAAGGACATCTGTATTTTATCATTATCTCTGTGTCTACTATGAAAAGAAGAGTCTCCAGATGAAGAATTCAATCTAATGAGCCTTGTTGTCAGGTTTTCACAGCATGGAAATCTCAGGCAGGGAACAGGTGTTTAGTACAGTTGGGGATGGGATTCAGGCTCCGAGCTCCGCCTTCTCCCCTCCCTTCCTATATCTCGTTTCCCGCCTCGCACTTGAGATCCCCTTGAGAGCGATCATGGACTTTTGAACTTTAAAGAATGGATCCTGAATACAGTATTTTGTTCACAGCAGCAGCAGTCATGGAGATGGCGTCAGGAGCCCAGCGACAAGGCTGCAGGAGTCCACCGGACAGAGTCCCGCGGTGCATGGGTGTGTCCCCAGGGGCGCTCTGTGCTCGCCATCCCGTGCAGCTGCCCCATGGGGTGGGAGAGGGAATCTTGCCACCTGCAGACTCTTCTTTTTCTGTTTTCTATATCTGGACAATTCTGAGAGCCGTCCGAGGTCCTTCTAACAAATTCCTTCTCTATTCAAATGAGACAGAGTGAGTTTCTTTTGTTTACAGAGGTTTGTTAGGACAAAGAGGCTTTACGCTAAGCTACATCTCCAGCCTATTTTATTTTATTTTATTTTTATTTTTAGACAGGTTCTCAATCTCTGAATTACCCAGGCTGTGCTCAAACTTGTGACCCTCCTGCCTCAGCCTCCCAGAGTGCTAGGATTATAGATGTGTATCACCATGTCTGAGTATAAGATACAACTTTTAAAGTGTAGTTTTCTGGAAAATGAGGCAGGTTCGAACACAAACTTAGATAGCATCCTTGAGAAATGGCTTGCTTTTCCCACATCTCTCTCCTTGCTTACATTGATTTCCTCTCATAACTCATTTATTCACCAGTCTCCACTAGACATCCTGTTTATCCTTGGAAAAACGCATCTGCCTAATTGCAATAAAAAGTAGTAATTAAATCTGGGATTAATCAGAATTTACAAATAATCAGGTTAACCTATCTTTAGAGGGAATAAATCAATGAGGGAGAGGAAGGGAGAATGCCAAATTAGATTATCTGTCAATAAATGGAGGAAAGCTTAACTAATTTAGTATTTGTTTTATTGTACATGCTATAAAAGACCAACTGGCTTTTTAATTTAGAGGTCATTATCACAAGCCGTTATGACAGCCAGAGTTCATACCAAAAGAAATTATAGGCATAAGCTTTTATTTTTCTCAGATAAAAAGATCATAAAGCACAGGATGGAAAAGCCACATTGCACATCCTTGGAAGGGGACCCAAGGTCACAGGTTTGAGCTGTGACCCCATGTGGCTGTAGCACAGTCGCTGAAGGATGTTAAAGCAATCACAAGTGATATTTCATAAAGGATGTCAACATGGAAGAATCACAGGCTCACCTGAAATTGCTAATCTAATGCTCAAACGATATTAAACTTACACTCTACCAGTGACAGTGTAGAATCCACAGGCATTGCACCTGTAGGGCCTGAACACCACTCCTACCTTCTGCCAAAGCACTCATTTAAATAAAGATTTTCTGTGTTCCTAAGGGTCTGGATTAAATGATTAAATTGTAAGCCATTGTAAAGTCAAAGCAACAGCAGCAACAGCGGTAGGAAGATTGCATGTGTATGTGTGTGCGACAAAGACAGAGACAAAAAACCATCTAATATATGGTTTGAGTTTTTCTAAAATAATTCAATTCTTTAAATATCATGATCTAATTGATTTTCATTATTATTAAAGTTCTTTCTAAAGTATTGATATATATTCAGTCTTTACAGATGAGTAAAGTAAAAGTTTTACCATGCTTACCTCGTCCTGAAAGTATAATAACTGTTTAATAATGTTGAATTACATAGGAGGCAAAGAAATTTTAATCTAAACTTGAGAAAAGGTAAAACTACTAACAAATGAAAAAATCACTTGTTCAAAAATAAAAGGATAATTTCATGGTATACAGCACAAGATACTTTTGAAAAATAAAATCTTTTTCTGTAATTTTTAGGAACATTTGTAACTTTTAAGATTTTACACACAAAAGGACACAATATTGATGGTCAAACTTCTGAGGACTAGTTGTCTTACCCTTGATAGGAACGATTCTGATTTAAGTTTCATAATCAGAAACAAATGCTTCAAATATTTTAATATTCTTAGCATCATAAATATATCCTTAATATGACCTCACATAGCCACACCAAAAAGTCTATAAAACACATTTAACAGAATCAAAATCAACATTCCTCTTCACTTTGCTACAGAATTCTATTTTTTGAAGGTATGAAAAAAATAGAATTGCGTTATTTATTTGATCCCAAATTTTTGCATGATTAGAATTATAACACATAATTTTAAGGCACTACTTAATTCCTAGTCAGATGGTCATCACATGGAAAGTCTCTATGTATTAAATTCAAGCTCTTCTTCCAGCTTGATTTTAAATCAATTGAATCAGTATTAACCTGCATTCTCAGACTGAAAATTTTGAGGCTTCGTCTCCCTCCCTCCCATAACTGCTCCTTACCACACAGTACTTCTCATATAAGCATAAGCAAACCTGATTCATTTTTGTCTAATCTTTCTTAATTTCCTTTGTCCTGCTAACCACTCATCCGTTCATTTGTTGATTCATGTAGCAAAGTTAATTGAATGGCTACTATGTGCTAGGCAGTGTTCTAGGTACTTGGGAGACAAAGATGAATATTAAGCACAAATCTTCCCTCTAGCAATTTAAAATCCATTTGTAGAATCATCACATACACAGAACTATAGAAGACACAAGTGTTTTTAAATAGTATAAATATAACTTGCTCAGTATTCCTGTGAGGGACTAAGATACATGCTGAGGACCCTGTCAAGGAAGATCTCGTTTGCTCCAGCTGCCTGGAGGCTCAGGAATGCACTTCCTGCAGCTGCCTGCCCCTTGGGGACTTCCCAGTGCCCTTGGTCTGATGCCCACATAGATGGCTCCCGGGAATATTATGTTGAATGAAATAACACCTACACAGAAAGATTAGTATTGCATATTTTACTAATACATAGATACTAAAAATACTGATCTCCTAGAAATAAAGACGAGCACGGTGATCACCAAAGACTTTATAAAGGTAACAGGGTGGCTAGAAGTTGGTTAATGAGTACAAAAATTAGTTAGAAAGGAGGAAAAAGTTCTAGCATTACATAGCACCCCAAGATGACTACAGTCGGCAACAACTTATACATTTAACAAGGGCTAGCAGGAAGGGTTTGGAATAGCCCTAACATGAAGAAATGATAAATGTTCGAGGTTGGTGGAATTGCTAATTACCCTGATACGATATTACACATCGTATGTGGTTTCAAAATACCGTACTATACCTCATAAATATATACAATTCTCACGTGTCAATTAAAACCTAAATAAGTAAGTAGCCACGTGTGGTGGCACATGGCCGCCATCCCCGCTCTAGGCAAGATGAGGCAGGATGATCATGAGTTTGAGACCAGCCTGGTCTACATGGAAGTTACAAGGTCAACCTGGAGTATATAGCAAGAACCTGTCTCAAAAAAAACAAGAATTAAATACATACAAATTCGTAAATAAAGACATGACCTTCCTGGGGTGATGCACGTTCCAAGGCTGATTAAAGGCATAACAGTTTACGCCAGTGCAGAGCTGCTCAAGGGTCAGCTTCCCCCCGGGCACCTCAGTTCTCTCTCTCTGCCCACTCCGCTTCCTTCTTCACCCCACCTTCCCTTCCTTGGTGCTGATTCCTAAAATACTTCCAAAAACTGTGGAGAATCCAGCTGGAAACATTCCTTTAAAAATTTTTTTTCAAATGAATTATATCTCCAGCTTTCTTGCATTAGAATAAAATCCTCAGTAACATGCTACAGTATTAAAAAGAGCATCAATGGTAATGATAAAAATGACGCTAATAATAGCAAAAGCTGACATAGAATTTACCTTGTGCCAGGTGCCTTTCAAGGGGTCTATGTGTAGCAGCTCATTTAATACAACGATTCTATAAATAGATGCTCTTCTTAATCCCTTCCAGCTGATAAGTGAATGAAATAAGACAGGCAAATGTCTAGATAAGAGTCATTGCTAACTGGGTCTCAAGGAGCTCCGAAGTGTGGCTTTTTAATCACTACCTTAGACCATTTCTCTAATTCTCTAGTGTCTTAACTAACTTCGTAGTTTCATTAGTAACAGTGGGATTGTGCGTGTGAGGAGCTCTCTTAGATACTAACGGTGCTACTCACTGAGCCCCTACCACACGCCTGCTCTTCTGTAAGCCCTTCGGAGCTTCGCCTTATTGTTATAATATCCCTGTGAGTTAAGCCAGGATTGGATATCCCATTTTACTAATTAAGAAAAGAAGGGAAAAAAAAAACGCTTCATAAGGACTGGGAGACTTACCACCCAAAGTCACGGCATCTGTAAACAGCAGGGACATTCTCAAATCTAGTATTTACCGCCAATCGCAAAGTTAAGCAGCTTAGCGTTATCTAAATTATGTTTAATCTATGAACTACACTTAGGATAATGTGGGTTGAAGGAGTCAGCATCCGTAGGGTCTAACATTTTCAGCTGTAGGACACCTTCCACATATCCCCCAAAATGTGAGAAACAGCATCTAACCCTCTGTCCATTGACATTTTGGAATATTTTTTCATAAACCTAGATAGATACAAAGAATCATTCTAAACAAGAAAAAAAAAAAAAAGAATCGTTCTCTATTTCTCTAAGTATGCATTTCAGGACTCCCTGAAAGCACACCAAAGCTCCTAATTAAATAAAGTGAAATCGTATTCTTCAGTTTCAGGCCAAATGCTATGAACGAACATTATATGTTTCATTATGCTTTCAGGGTATTGATACAAATTCTAGGAAATCTCAGTTCATGATGTTTAATAACGTGATAGCATAATCTGCTCTTTAAAGATAAGCTTAATTTTGAAGGGACCACTGAGGCCTTTGGTCCGTGGGTGACTGATTAACTCAGCAGGCAGAAGTCGTTTCTATGGCGGCCGCAGTGGACTGGGGAGGAGATGATGAGGGGCGAGAGCTATCAGCGTGGACAGTAAGAACTTTCCCTTACGTCATAGTTTTTCATGGCACTGGAATTACATGAATTTATCACTTTGGGAAATACAGGATAATAAATTCTTCCTGGCCCAAAACAAACAGAAACCCCTGAATCATTTCAGTATAACCAAAGTAAGCTGCAACAGCTCTCCCGGGCTGGGGCACCAGCTGGCATTTTGGTAACCGGGAAAAGTGGACAGAGAATAACGGCTTCTGCAAGGCTCACTGCTTGATTCGGAAAACGCACTCACTCTTTGTCTTGGTTATTTGCTGCCTGACAATTGTTCCCAGCAGTGAAAGGCAAGCTTACTTCTGGGAACGGGTTCAAATATAAGTGACTGAGCGCCTTGTCAAAGGTCCACTGCAGCCAACACCCCTCGCTCCGACTCCTGTCTCCTTAAGGGCACTCCGGTTTCACTTTATTATTTTTTCCTCAGAGGGAAGATTAAAGTCCAGGGGAAAATGTGCCGTTATAAATGGAAGTTATTGATTATAGGCCAACATCTGTGTCCTGCCTCACCTCCCATTCCCTTCCCTTCCATTCTGCCTCTTGCGATATTATACTTTTCTGCAATTGCAAAATCCCAACCCAGGATTTTGATATTTAAAAGTGGCTTGGGTTACAGCTGCTGTAAGACCTCACAGGAACAACCCTTAATGAACATACGCAAGCCCTGGAAAGTGTTGCTTCATTGTCTATTTACTCTGCTTTCAGCATGACAGCTCACAGCCTCCCGTGCTGAGGGAAAGGCAAGGCCACGACTTCTGAGAGCCATAAGTGGTTTACTTTACTTTGCTTTCCCTGTGAAAGTCAGGTTCACTCATCTAGCACTCTCTTCCAATGATGTGGTGTTGTGAAAATTGCAGTCATCTGGCTTTCTTGGGAGACCTAAAACAAAAAATCACAATGACAGGAGCCCTGCTTTTTCAAAAGCTCCGAAATAATAGAAATTGTGGGATGCTTTGCAAAAGAAAACGCAAAACTTCTTTAAGTAACTGTTTATGATGCAATTCTGGTTGGAAGTCTAAATTTGAAAAAAAAAAAAGAAGAAGAAGAAGAAGAAGAAGAAGAAGAAAAGAGATGGTTTAAAATTCTGTGAAATAACATCTTGGTTCATACCAGGCGTGTTGAGCCCTATGTGAGGCAGTTTCTGACAGACTTGTGGTTCTCACGGAAGGAAGACTGGGAAAGACGGCAGCCTAGCTGGGAGCTGCAACAACTGAACTTTCCAATCTCAAAATCATATTCACCTGCATTATCTTATTTGCTTCTCACAAGACCCTACCTTATGAAGTTGCAGGACAGCTGTAATATCTCCGTTTCGCAAAGGAAAAATACAGAAGCTCAGAGGTACTCAGTCATTTCTCAGTGGAGAGTGGCAAAGCACCTTCAAACTCAAATCTTCCAAAACCAATGTGTGTTTCACTACTCACACTGGGTTTTAGTGGCAAATCAAATTCTCTAAGGGTCTGAAGTTAACATTGATTTTTCCTGTTAAATTAAATCTACTTGTTTAAAAATCTCTAAAAGGAGAGATCTCTTTTCTTTGGCAAAAGCACTAAGTGACTGTGCCTGTCTTAGAAGGAACATTCCTTAAGGGAGAAGTGGATTTACCAAACACTATTTACATTAAAAAAGATGCTAAATGTGGCAAGGTTCTGACTCCAGCTGCCACAGGTCCATGAGACAAGCACTTTATTTCCAGTTTATAATTAGATTCAGCAGAGACTTATTAACAGCCAGAGAGAATTATAGGTTTCATATTAAAGCAAAGTGGAAAGTAATGTCCTTACTCATAGTAACATTTGAAGCAAAGATAAAAATAAAATTCACCTCACTCTAGTTAAAATTATACATGAAAAAAAAAATTTTAATCAAATTTCCAGGACCTGACACGTTTATCCAATAGACCTCAAGTAAATACAAGGAACATGTCACTTCTGTAGGCCGCCCCCAACCACACTTAGAAATACACCATTCTATGGATGGGAGGATACAGAAAGGAAGTAGGTTTACCCATAAGACTTGCAATGTGGTATTTACAAAATGTGACTGACTTAACCTGATGCAAGCTTTGAATTACAGCATTGTTAGCAGTAACATGTACTTAAATTCTATCTTCAAAAATCAAGACCGATAATAATTTACTGAGTAATAATTTGATTAGCTTTTAATTTGACATCTCTTCATTGTCTCTTATTATTTGTAAAAACCTCATTGAGACTTTAAGTGGATCAAAGTGTACTCCTAAACTATTTATATATGATTTGGGAAAAATAATATGATTTTTTACCATCAAATCAGCAAAAGATTTTTATGTTAATTATCAATATGTGTGAGGCAGACAAGTTCGTATATCACCTACAGAAATGTACGCATGTGTAATATTTCAATGCTCTAGAAAGTTTACAAATTTAGAAATTTGTACTTAAAGTTTTCAAACTTATAGTCTTGGTTCAGAAATATAAGTTCTATTTTAAGGTAATTTTTGAGTTTTCATGAAAAAGTACACAAAGATATATACGCCAATATGTTTATAATATGAAATTCCTGCACCTTTAGGTGTCTACAGTAGGAAGCAAGATAAGCTGAATCTTATGTTATTTGTATTAAGTGTGTAAAAAGTCCCTCTCCACTGAGCCCTGGCCCCAGTTAATGCTGAAGAAGCTGCTGTCTCAAGGCAAGTGGGGGTGAACATAAGTTCCTGGATCCCCAGTGGGCATTTAGAATGCATGTTCCCAAAGAAAAATATACACAGTGTGATATCAACTTCGAGAAACCTATTGAACACAAACTTTAACAGGAATGTGAACTTTAGAAAAGATAGTAATGCTATTTGAATAATATCAACTCAAAAAATTATAATTATGATGTAGAAAAACATGAACGCTAAGGAATTGACTTAAAAACTGATACTACAAACATAATCAGTTCATTATCTGCCTTCTATACATACACACAAAACATAAAATATGCCCATTTTAAAGATTTCCAAGATAAAAGCTCAAAATCTGAAGCCTACAAAATAATTAAGACAATTGTCAATTTAACACCCAAACTGTACTTTTATCATTACCAGCAATGGATTTTTCTGTAGTCTAAAATACAAAAAGGAGGTAATCCTATATGGTGGTTTTCTGTTTATTGTTTTAAATAACAATTATCATGAGAAATTACTAGACTAAGAGCATTAGTGGACCTGGCAGGTGTGGCAACTTCAGAATTTTCCACATAGGAGAGTCTTAAACATTGCCCTGTGGTTAGGTTATCAGCTTCTCTCTAAGCAACATCTCTACACCATATTAGTTGAAGTAACC
>RJWT010044273.1:0-11812 GCA_004365215.1 Cuniculus paca
ACCTCCTGAAAATGTCAGGATGAATTCAGTTAATTTCAAGAACATTCTCCAGTGGGACTCGCCTGCTTTTCCCAAGGGGAATCTGACTTTCACGGCTCAGTACCATAGGTGAGTCTGAGGCTTTTGGCAGGAAACTGCGCAAGGATGGTGGTTCTGGACCCGTCACTGGGCTGGGCCACAGAAAGGAAGGAATCTGACCAGTGTCACCTGTATGACTGTGACAGCCCAGGGGAACCTCCCTGCTGGCCTTTTTCTCTCTGTCCAGGACATTCTTGTGATCAGCTTTTCTTTAATTTATTGTGTTTATTCCCGGTTTGTTTATTATAGGATTGTGGGTAGAAAAAGATATTTTATCATGAGTATAGATGGGATTAGCTGCAGTAATAGCATGGTGCTGTGTGGAGCCAGCTCATCTGTCACAATTGATGTCGTTTAAGAGCCAAGTGATGCTATCATTTGCAGCTATTGGAGTTGTGCTGCTAGGAGCCAGCAATGTACAGTGGAAGCTGTCCAGGAAAAATCAAGGCCTGCAAAGCAGTCAGGAAGACCCTTGCTACCACATCACCGGCCCCTTTCCAGTGGCACAGATGAATTGAATTACACAGTGGGCACTCAGTATCCCTGCAGCTGCTTGCTGAAACTGGGTGGTTGTCTCAGCAGGACTGTCCTGCCTGTCCCTATTTCCCTGGGTCTAGTGAAGGAAATCCACACCTGCCCTCTCTTGGCAGTCTGCCACCGTTTGCCAAGGTGGACAGGAGTCACACCTTCACGCCAAGTGCAAACGGCAGCAGGAGTCCCAAGGCCAATGGGTTGACATACCTACTTCCCAGGCAATTCAGAAACATAGGAAATAGGCAAGCTCTTCAGTGAAGCTGGGGGAAATTCCCTTCCAGATTTTCTTAGTCTGCCCTCCCTTCATCCAGCTATTGTTTTAGGAACACACCCACAGCCTTCAAAGCCAAAGACTTAGAAAAAAAGAATAAGCTAATCCTTGCCTACATATTGGGGTTTTAAATCTTTGTTTTGGGTTTAAAATAATTTCACATGAACAGAACCATATTAGACAACTTTCTTGTCACTGAGATGTGATAGGTAATATAATTTAAAGGAGGTGAGCTTTAGTGTGCTAGTAGTCTCAGTCCATGGTCAGTTGGCTTCAAGGCAGAAATGTCAGGGCAGAAGGGCCTGGCGGAGCAAAGCTGCTTAATTCATGGTGACCATGAAGTGGAGCAGAGGGGCAAAGACCAGACACAGGCCCCAAGGCCACCCTTCACAGCCCACCCAGATACACCTACAGCTGTGCTCCACCAATCCCCAGGCCAGATCCCAAAGCCAATCAGGGTGAAACCTCACCATAACCACCACAAAAACATTTCAAAATTTTGAGCTTCATACTAAAATCTTCCAGATACCCTATCTCCAGATTCACCAGTTGTTAATATTTGCCACATTTTCCCTTTCCCTCCTTTCTCTCTCGTGTATCATGCCCTTTGCTCCTAAATATTTCAATGTGTATTTCACAAGAATAGGATGATCTTTTACATCATACAGTGCAGTTCAAGACCTTTAACACTGACACAGTACTTTCAGCCAGTCTGTAGTCTAGAGTGAAACAATCGAAGAAGGGTCATTCAAAAACTAATTTTTTTCTAATGGTATGGTTCTAGCATGTCGTCTCTGAATGGTTCTATCATTTTATCTCTCTTTTCTCTACTCTGCACACAGAATCCTAGAGATTTCACCATGGAAAATGAACTTCCCTCTTGTATCAATCAGTTTTTCATTACAATAACAAAATACCTGAAGGTGGGTACTTCGTAAAGAGAAAGGGTTTATTTTGGCTTACACCTGTGGAGATCCAAGGCTGAGAGGCTGCATCTGTTGCTGGCCTCCTTACTGGGAGAGTCCCAAGGCAGTGCAGGGCATCGCAGGGTGAGAGACAGGGAACACATGTATGCACACTCATGTATGCACACTCATGTCTCTTGTCTTCTTATGAAGCCACCAGGCTTCAACGGGGACTCCATCCGACGGCCTCATCTAAACTTAACCCCTCCAGGAGTCCCTTCCTATAAACAGCAGGGTTGACTTTTAAGTTTCTTCCCTCTTCATACCCCACAGTGGGGACTAGACTCCCAGGAGAGTTTCAGAGGGGACAAACCAAAACCTACCACAGCACCTCTCTCTATCTCTCTTCCCTGTAATTTATTTCCGTGTCCCTGTGCCTTGCTCACTTGGCATCGTAGCTGTAGGGCTTGGTTTAGGGTGTTCCTCTTTTAGAGAAGTCCCTGGGACTTGGTGTGGGGGGCAGGAGGAGGTATTCACCTAGAGTCTGTGCCTGGGCCGCTCAGTTTCCTCCTGAGGAACTGCAGGTAGAGCACAGCATGTGCTGGGCATAACTTTGGGGAAGAAATCAACCTTGAAAGACCTGATTACTCTTCTGTGGCTCCATAAAGGTTGCTTAGGATTTAGCCTGAGTAGACACGAGCTGTCTGTCACATGTGTGCTTTGAGGTCAGGGTATCCAGAATGGGGCACTTTAGAGGATGTATTGGTGATTTCAATGTGGAAATACCAGTGATTTCGTGTAAATAGGAGGAATGAGTCCTATTACTCATTTAATTGTGGAGAAAAATATTTATAAATTCAGTACAAATAACTTAAAGAGAAGTTATTGCAAAACAACTTTTGAAATGCTGTGTGTGTCAGACAACTGATGAATTAGCTTAAACAAAGAATGACCACATGCGAGGAAACCCCCTAGTGAAATGACCTCAGGAGTTTCCAGACAATGGCATATTAGGCAACCATGAAGAGTTCACTGATTAGCAAAATGTTTGTGGTGGTCTGGGGGGTGTAGCTCAGTGGTAGAAGAGTGCTTGCCTAGCAGGCACAAGGCCCTGAGTTCAATCCCCAGTACCACACACACAAAAAAAAGGTTTGTGGTATACTAAGTGGAAAAAGACTGTCATAATAAAGCCTCAATTGTCCCTACCAACTTTTTGCAGTGGATGGTTCTGGATGTCACTAAGAATGCAATCAAGTGCGATTTGCCCCCCCCCACACCCTAAGACTCTGAAGTCAAACAGACCTGAGTGTGGCTAGGCATTTCCAGGCTTCCCACGCCTGAACCCCAGCTCCGTTTATGTTGCTGTTGTTATTCTTATCGCCACCACCATCACTGTCACTTCTAGGACAGCCAAATTGGCTTTGGCACCTAGACAGGAAGGTGCAGTGGGAACCAATCAGATGGCCTATGCACTTACAGGAAGGGAGCCTTGTCCCTCCTCTGGTCACATGGAGCTAATTCCTTCCTTGGGCCATGGAGGATGAAGTCATCAGGGACAGAATCTGCTTTACTACCAGCAGGTATTTCCAGATGCCATCCTTTTTCTTCTTCATGTGACATTTCTGCTGCCCTTCGATGATTACAGTTGGGGTTACTGTTCCACTGAGATCAATGTAATGCCTTATAATTTTTCCAGGATAATAGCAATGCTGATCATTTTAGGACATTTTCTGAAATCATTATAATATAGTTATTTTAGTTAATCTGTATGCAGCAGCATGTCACAAATCATGTCCCACTGCTTTCAGAAATACACAATCAAGAAAGGGAGCTGTCTTTGTCCATGTGCCGAATAGTCAACTCCTCTTTGGAGAGGCACATGCTTATTATTATAGTCAAGTCCCTCAGAAGTTCTGCTATGAAGATACCTTTTTTCTTTTTTTAAGAGATCTTTTGCAAAAGGGAAAGGGACTAAAAGATAGAGGAAGTAGGGAGGGAGAGAAAAGGAAGAACATGAAAAAAGAATTGAAATATATAGTGTTCATGTCCCAACTCCTCCCAGTGAGCATAATTATTATATACTGCAAACACATACTAATAAAAATTTTAAAAGATACCTATTTTATACTCAGCCCCAAAATTTTTGACCATGCAATGTATCGTTTTTGAAATGGCTTAGGATACCCAAGGATATTAATGACCTACAGTTTGGGAAATGCTAGCGTGAATTATGCATTCTGCTCATCAAGACTGGTCATTAAGAACTACTTTTCATCTCTCTCATTAACCTCCATTAGTCTTCAGTAGCAGAGGGTATAAAACGCCAGTCAGCCTCAGGAGGGTAAAGTTAGAGCTCTCATGATTTTTTCTTTCTGGTTGTCTAGTTATAAGAAATTCCAAGAAGTATGCAAGAACACTACCTCCACGGAATGTGATTTCTCAAGTCTTTCCAAGTATGGTGACCACACCTTGAGAGTCAGGGCAGAGTTTGCTGATGAGCATTCGGACTGGGTAAACATCACTTTCTGTCCCGTGGATGACAGTAAGATATTTTGTTTTTCATTTTTGTCATACGTCATCATCTCATCTGTGTTTTTCTCCGTATCGGTTGGTCGTCCATCCACAAGAATTCTTTGAGTGCCTGTGAAATGAATGGCCTTGCACAAAGGCCTGAGGGAATATAGCAGAGAGAGCTGTGGCCTTAGAGAAGTTCACAGGCAATCGGGCAGAGTGGCATATACCTATTATCCCAGCTACTCAGGAGGCCGAGGCAGGAGAATTGCAAATTTGAGATTAGCGTGGGCAACTTAACAAGAGCTTGTCTAGAATCTTTAAAAAGAGTATGATCATAGCTAAGTGATAGAGTACTTGCCTAGCATGCGTGGGGGTCTGGGTTCATCAATAAGATAATTAACTATAAATTTGATAACTTCACTGCCTTGAGGATGTAAATTAGTGCTGTTAATGAGAAGAACTAGAAGGATTCAGGTGATAACTTTTTGGGAGGAAGTCATTTTGGAACTGTGACTACACCAAAGAAATATGACATGAAAGGGGAAAGAATAAAGGCAGGTGTGGAGGCAAGAAGGCAAGATGTAGACCAGCACCCTGCCCAGGGCAAGGACAGGAGAGAGGAGCACTGCTCAAGCAGGCAGGCTGAATCAGGCTGTCTGGGAAACTCCAGAATCTCCCTAGATAGTTCAGGAAGTCACATGGCGCTGCCGGAAGCTCTAAAATGAACATACTTGGGACATCAGGACTTAAAAGCAAATTAAGCCAACATGTGACAACTGAGAGTAAAAAGGATTGAGAAATTACAATAACCTCTGCAACAAAACTCAGGCCCAGCCCTCCAAAGATCAGTGGGGGAAGCACTGCAAGGATTTTCTCCAGGCAGAGGGCTTTCTGTCGGTCCCCTCCCCTGTCCCTTGTGGCTGTCACAGTTCCATCCTGCTGGTGGTTGGAAGCCGGGATGTCCTTCTCATTCCCAGTTGCATTACAGCAAACGAACACAACAACAACACCAGCAAATGCTTATTTCTGGAGTAAGAAATTATCAAAGTTTCATAATCTTTTCTAAAGATTTCTTTGTAAAAATAAAAAAATACAGATTCCAATAGAGAAATCTTCAACACATAGTACAGATTTTCCTTGACTCGGTGGGGTTCCATTCATATAATGCTATCATATGTTGAAAATGTTTTAAAGTCAAAGTGTATTGAAGCTGTGCATGTGGCACACACCTATAATCCCAGCACTTGGGAGGCTGAGACAGGAGGATTGCTGTGAGTATGTATTCAAGGCCTTCCTGGGCTACATAGGGAGTTCAAGACCAGCCTACACTACATAGCAAGACTCTGTCTTAAAAAAACAAACAAACAAACCCTACCTTTAGCCCCACCTGAGGGAGTTTCCTTTAGAAACTAAGGTAAAGCAGCTTGTTCAAAGTTCACAGAGGTGATAAGTGGCAGAGCAAGGACTCAAGCTCAGGCTCCTGTGTCCAGGCTCTTGGCAACGCCTGCCCTGTGTTAGACATAAACTCTGGAAGTTTATGTATTTTATCATTTGATATCATGCAAAACTCATTCAGACTCTCTTTGAAAAATATCTGACAAGTTCTTTTGTTCAGTTTTCAGACCAACAGGTTAGCATGGTAGGAAAGGGCTCATTAGCAGCACCCCCCAAAAATATCGGGGCCAGAGAAGAATACAGGACATGACTCAAACAACGTAGTTTCCCAGTGCCATTTATTATTTCTAATGCAACTGTAATTGACCACCTACTGCGTGCCAGGCACATTGTTAGTGTTGAAATCACAATAGCAAAGAAGACCAAAATGCCTATTCCCACCAGAAGGGTGATAATAAATAAATGGATGCATATTTTATGACAGGTTGTGATTGTGGTTCTCAAAACCAAAGCAAGCTAACAGGACAGGAAAAGATGGGAGCCACTCTTTACGTCAGGTATTAAAAGACAGTCTGTGAGGACAATCTGTGACATTCAACCAGAGATCCAAAGGAAGTGAAGGAGACAGCCACATGAGTATCTGGTGAAATATAAGTTAGAAGAATACGTGGGTAATTACATATATTAACCATGTAAAGGTAACCAGTAAAAAGACTAGAAATACCATCTGTAGCCTCCAGCCCAGCTAGGAAAAGAAAATTTAGGCTGACAAAAGCAAGAAAAAAAGGGAAGGAGCCAGTAAAATAAAATTTTCAAAAGCAGTCTTTGCAAACAGCACAAAATATTACAGTAGGAATGCTTTCTAAATATGTTGGAAATTACAGTAAACATGAATGGGTTAAACTTGATTAATAAAGGTTATCTAGGTTTTTTTTTAAGGAAATCAAATCCATCTGTCCTTCTTAGCCACTTCAGTTAGTGTCATAGCAGTGCTCTGTCAACAGCAGTGTACTCCAGTAGGCTGACTGTCCTGCACAGTTGTGAACACTTAACACTGAAGTAAAGTTTGTAAAATGTGGTTCTGATCATCATTTTTCTTTGTTCTTATACTTAGCCATTATTGGACCTCCTCTGGTACGCGTAGAAGCACTTGCTGATTCTTTACAGATGCGTTTCTTAGCCCCTCAAATTGAGAATGAACCCTATACATGGACCATGAGGAAGATTTATGACTCATGGGCTTATAATGTGCAATACTGGAAAAATGGCACTGATAAAAAGGTAAGCCCTTCCTAATTATATGTATTCTTTGCTCAGTTTCAGCCCGAGGCTGTGATGATAGAGGAGACCAGTAGTCCACCCAGGTAAGGGTACAAGGGCGACAGCACCCATGATCCAGAGGGGGTCTGTCTTATTCTGAAAGCCACAAGCTTCCCCAGTTGTGGGATAACTGGCATTTTGGGTTCAACTTTCCCAGACTCCCAAGGGAGGTACATAAAGCACATTTTCACGGTGAGTTCTACACCATAACAGCACACTTTTTTTTTTCTTTGAAAGTAAGTTGCGAAAGCAGGGCTGACTCAGCGGCTGGATGGGGGAAGTTGGGGTCAGCTGAGTCAGGTGTTCAGCAGAATGACTGCTGTTTCTTGGCACCAAACCCCCATTTCCCATGTTTACCTCACGTCAGTACCCTGAATCCATAGCCCCCTACCGCAAGAGGCTGGGTAAACAGTGTCACATATTGCCTTTCTTACCCATGTTCTCTGTGGCTCTCTTCTTTGTGGGAATAGTTCCTTTCAAAACACAGGCTTGAGCTAAAAGACCTGACTGGGGTGTTGCCCCTGCCACCATGGGTATCTGATCACAATCTTGATTTCAGCTTTCCCAGGTCTGCAAAATGGTCATAATGACTTATTTCACTGATAAAACAGGGATTGGAATACCCCTCTTCTTAGGATCGGTGGGGAACTCGATGTCAAAATGGAAAACATCAGCTCTTGCCATTGGCTGGAACAGTGTGTGTGGTCACTGCCTGAGGTTCCCTTCTCTTCACGGGGAGCCAAGGCTGTTTGCGTGTAGCCAGGGTCTGACTTAGCAGTTTGCTGCTCATTGCTCTCCACGGTCCTAAACTGGCTTACCTAGCTGTTACGTAAACTGTATTTATCAGTCGATTCACAAGAGTTTGGAAGGAAGAGATAACCCGGGTTTATTGTCTTAGAATGATGTAATTAAACTTACGCACATACACTGCATAACCAAAAAAATCTAATTAACTCCACCCCCGCCCCGCCCAAACTCTCCAGTGAGTAATGCAGTGTCTTAGTCCGTTTCTGCCATGATCGTAAAATACCATAGACATTTCTCACAGTTCTGGAGCCTGGAAAGTACAAGATCAAGGCACCACAGACCCAGAGTCCTTTGAGAGGTGGGTCTCTGCTTCCCAGCCGACACCTTCTGCTGTGTCCTTTGATGAAGATGAAAGGCAAAGGGGTGAACAGCATCCGCATTCCTCTCTTAGAAGGTCTCCAACCCCATTCTTAAGGGCACTTGCACATGACCTTCTCAAGACCCCGCCTCTTTAATATTATCACATCGGTGATTAAATTTCAACGTGGGACTTTGAGTTAGACACCTATATGCAAACCATGGCTTGCAGGAAATCTGCCTTCTTCACACAACAGTCAGTTTTTCCTGCAAGACTAAAGGCGATGTACGCCTGGAAACCAATACAGAATATTTAGTTTCATAATCACTTAGCAGGTGCAGGTGCTGCTGCTCAGCCCAAGGACTAACGATAAGACCCATTGACTGGCTTCCAAGGTTACCAGGATCTTCTCAATAAGGATCTGGTTTCGTTGTCACCATGGCTGAGTGCCTCCTCTACAAGTGTGAAATTCAAACGCCATTTCATATTTAGCTTCTTATCTACAGCATGCCCGCAGCACGGGCATCTGGTTACGCATTTGTCCTCTCGCTTTCCTAGGTCATACGGAAACTCAGTATGTAGGGGGAGGGTGGGGCCGGGGGAGTGAAGGGGGAGGTGACTAACGTGTGTTATGCACATGTACAAATCTGCCAGAATGAAACTCATTCATCTGCATAACCAGTAAGCACTGATCAAAACTGCGGGGCGGGGGAGGGAGGCAGAAAAGAAACCTTCGATATGATTCACAGACCCAGAAAAAGTCGCTTACTCCTTAGTTCCTCCCTGAAAGAAGCCTGCCCTGTCACCATTGCCATGGTCCCCTTTTATAAGCTGGTGTCCAAATATCTCAGGCAGTACTAGGTTAATTCCCTAAACTAACAGCAGGAAGGGCTTTTGCAAATTCTGTTTCTCTCTCATGGGAGAAAATGATTGATCTAGAAATTGCCTAGAAGTAAGAGGACCTCTTACTTGATCTAGAGTAAGAGAAAAAGCCTCAAGACCTCGCCTCTTTAATATTACCACATCAGTGATTAAATTTCAACATAGGAATTTGAGTAAGACTTAGGGTGGACTTTTCACATTCTTCCTGCCACCTTGCTTGGAGGCCACTTAGGGAGTCAGCCTGTGAGTTTTGTCTTTGAAAATTTGCATTATAAAGTTTTAGGGGCATTGGGCTTTTAGAAGTAAAGACCAGTGTTTTGGTTTTTGCTTTGCTTTGGTTTGTTTTCTCATTGACTGATTAAAAATGTTTCCATATGCCAAGCATGGCGGCCCATGGCCTATAAACCTTGCACTTGGGAGCCTAAAGCAGGAGGAGCATTCCCATGAATTCGAGGCCAACCTGGTTTGCATAGTGAGTTCAAGGCCAGCTGAACTACACAGCAAGACCCTGTCTCATAAACAACAATAAAAAAGTTACGCCATCTGTATCGTGTATCATTAGGAATAATTCAGTTCTTGCCCTCAGTGAGCTTAATTTTTCATGCAATAAAAATATATTGACAAGCTGTCAACCGTGCAGACCTCAAAAGAAATATAACCAATCACTGAAGTAAAAACAAAAGTCCATGCTCACTCTGTGTACTCTTTAGTTCCCTTTATTTGCCAGGAATTAGTTCAGTTTCTAAAATTGAAAAATCACTAATCACTAATAATATCACTCAAATTGAGAAATAAATCACTAATTATGAAATCCTTCATCCAGGCTCAGGTGAAATGAGGCTTTACTGCAGCAGTCAGAGCAGAGGCTATGGGCTGCCCCTTCAGGTGAGCCAGGGCCTCAAGAGGGGAACCTAGGTGCATATGTGGAGGACCCTAGACAGCC
Source organism: Cuniculus paca (assembly GCA_004365215.1). Classification (NCBI taxonomy): domain Eukaryota; kingdom Metazoa; phylum Chordata; class Mammalia; order Rodentia; family Cuniculidae; genus Cuniculus; species Cuniculus paca. The sequence continues at coordinate 9,948 of RJWT010044273.1, forward strand.
AGGATCAGAAACACACTCTTAGAAAAAACAAATTGCATCAAATTTTACTGTTTAGGACCAGTGTACTAGTGTTTGCTGTAACACAGTACCACAGACCGAGTAGCTAAGACCACAGAAATTTATTGTCTATCAGTTCTGGAAGCTACATGTTCAAGATCAAGGTGTCTGCAGATCACATTCCCTGCACTGCCAAGGATTTGTTCTGTGCCGCTCCTTGAGCTGCTGCAGGTTTGCTCACAGTCCTTGACGCTCCTTGGTTTATAAAAGCATCACCCAACTTCTGCCTTCATCTTCCTGTGTGCCTGCCTCCATGTGCTCCTCTTTCCAAGGACACCAGTCATGTTGGATTAGGGAGTCACCTTCTAACCTCACTTTAACTCAATTACTGTTGTAAGGACTGTAATTCCAAATCAGATCATATTCCCAGGCACCACGGGTTGACACCAGTAATGAAATTTTATGGGACATATTTCAACCCGTTAACATGGATTCACCTTTAGAAAAGAAAGAAAATGGGATGATTTAAGCCACAGAATCAGGGCAATGAGATGGTTTGTCTGCATCACAGGCTTTAGCACGCCTCTTAGAGCACTGTGGGGATCCCCAAAATGATCTGGGAGGAGCACACGCACTTGCTTTTTCCTGTAGCAGAGTTTATAACTGTTAAATATGGGAAAAGAAAAAAGATGTGGGGGAAAAAAACTGCCGTCCCTTCACTGCGGAGGTACAGTCTTTCTTACTGTCGTTTCACCACCAGTTTGAGGTCACTGTTCAATACGACTTTGAGATCGTCAGGAACCTGGAGCCATGGACAACTTACTGCATTCGAGTTCGAGGGTTTCTTCCTGCTCGGAACAAAACTGGGGAGTGGAGTGAGCCTGTGTGTGAGCAGACAGCCGAGGACGGTGAGTCATGAGAGGCACAGCCGGCAGCGCTGCTGGTGTGAGCCCTGCGGCAGGCTGTGTGCACCCCACCCCTGTGCCGTGGACATCACCCCCACGCAGTTCAAACTCCAGTCGGGTTCTGAAATGGGCACCGCCCCCTTGCATGGTCTCGGGCCGCGATTGGCCAGGGAGCAGAACTCTCCTCCTCTGAGGCGGCTCTTTCCCTCTGACCAAGGTGATCCAGGGGAGCGTTGTCCAGCTGGGAAGCTTTGCTGAGCTTGGTTAAATCTCTTGACGTCTTTAGTACACAGCGTTTGCAGTTCTCAGTACCAACCCCGGGCCTCTGTTTCTCTTGGGCTCAGGGCCCAGGGAGTCTGCTTGCTGCTTCAAGGCAGCGGAGATACTCCATGACTGGCAGCCCAGTGCCACCCTGTGAGTGAGCAGAATTGCTTCAGATCTTGCTATGTGTGTCAGCAATAACGCCAGAAACCAAACTTTAAAGAAGATAGGAAAGGGTCAAACTCACTGAGAACCTTGGATTTGCCAGAGAACCTGTGTTTCTGGGATGCCGTCCAGGGTGAATGTGCGGACCCTGTCTGGGGCTGGTTTCGATGGTCATGAGATCACCATGGCCCAACCTGTACATGACAAGACTTTAATCCGCCCCCCCTGTTCCCTGCAGAAGCGACCCCCTCCTGGCTAGTGGCCATCATCCTCATAGCCTCCGTTTTTGTGGTCTTCGCCGTGCTCCTGGGATGCTTTGCCTTGCTGTGGTGTGTCTACAAGAAGACCAAGTACACCTTCTCACCCGGGAATTCTCTTCCGCAGCACCTGAAAGAGGTAGGTAAGATGGAGCAAGATGTGGTTTGGAAAACCCCAGTTGGAAAGCATTGTCCTGTAAAGTCCGGGCAACCTAATTCCAGACAACATGTTCTCCGGGAGAATCACACACACCTGGTGTGCTGACCCATTCCAGGAAGC
>RJWT010044274.1:0-11839 GCA_004365215.1 Cuniculus paca
AAAAAAAAAAAAAAAAAAAACTCAAAAGAAGTCTCCAATTAATGTTTGAAGGTCTAGCTATCAAAGTCCTCTGGGGAGAAAAAGTTCTTCCTTCCAAAAGCATCAAAAAATGCCATTATGTTACTAAAAGCAACTTACCTTAAGAACAATAAAATGGAATTAGCAGCTATCAAAGTGATACTGGTTTATGACTTCGGCACCCTTTTACAAGGGCACCCTGCCAGTCAGCCACCTCCTGCACTAGTGTTCTGCCTTGGAGTTCACTGAAACTGTTTCCTGAGTATTTCCCATAAATAAACTTGAGCATAATAAACAAACTTAACACAGTCATCCTCTGGGCCAAAGCAGTCCAGATGAAAAGACAGGTCTGTAAATGGTGACCACTGTCCAGAGGCAGAACAGGTGAGGCAAAAAGTTTACATGGCTCTTTTGCAAGGCAGGTGGCTGACATGACCAGAAAGATTTAGGGGAAAGATGGCACTCAAATGGCATTTTAAGCCACCTTCCTGGTATGTGCTATTGGCATCCTGAAGGAGAGGCCACCATCAGACTATCCAACTGGACGTATGCTGGGAACCACAGCATGGAGAAGGGAGGACCCTGGCTATGGACTAGGGTGAGAGCCTATGCAAGCACAACATACCTCAATCCTTTTAAGACAGGGCAAAGCAGTCCCTATCGCCAGCCAGTTTTCACCACCAGCCAGTTATGGTGATTTAGGGAGAGTGGACTAGCAGTGCTACAAAATAGCTCCAAAAAACACCTCACTTAAAGTGGAGGCTGGAAAAAGCCACAAGGACTGGGTAACAGGATGCTGGAACCCAGAGAAAATTTAAGGCAGAATCCCAAGTCTGAAAGCTCAGTGACCTGGCTTCCCTGTCAAACCCAATTCTCCAATTCATCATTAGGAGCAAGAATAAACCAGAGTTCTATCAAGCGGACCAACCTTCAGTACTAGTCACACTGGTACCTTGATACACCCATCCCTTCAACTCTGGTTATCCATTTAATTGTTTTGAAAACACTGTATCGTTAGCTTTAGATCCCTATTAGGTCACATTCAACCCAGGACTTCACAAATAACTACTGCTCAGACTGAGAATGGGTCTATTTTCTGCCTAATCCACACCACGACATAATTACAGTGGGACATTTTTGCATACATCCAATAATCAATTTATCTGCATCAGTGTCCTTCCCCCACATTAATCATGTGCAGCATTTCTTCCTCGGCTAGGGTCTGACCATCCCAGCAACGCACCCCTGCCTGGTGTGTTACACATGCTTGGTTACTTCCATCTCAGCACATCCTGGACAGGTATGAGTGACCTCCTTTCCAAGGGTGTAGGAACAGAGGTATCAGGATTTTAAGCAATGTGCCTGAGGTAACACCGCAATTAAACAGCACACTCCACTGTCAAACTTAGGTCTAACTATAAACCCTAACTCTCTTAGTCACCCTGCTGCCCTACTATGAACTAACTTGATCCTTCCCAAAATACTGATTGCAAACGAAAATAAAACAATGGTAAAGATACACTTTCTTCTCGTATTTGTTGGCATGGATCAATTATAAGGAAAAAAATAATCAGAAAATCGGCAGCATGAACAAGTAAGAGCAGAAGTCTATCAGGAGTAACTGTGGAGCATCAAAACCTGACCAGTTCACATCAGACAGATGTTTCCAGGGTTGGCCTTGTTTCTTCTGTACTTGGTTCCCTGTAGCTTAAGCAAGAACTCTCACCAACCAAAGCCTACATGAGAAAGAGTATTATCCTCATATTTGTCTTGTTACAGTGCTATTTGAAAGAATCTTATGTTTTAGATATAAAATATCACGAGCTTAGTTTATGTGGATGAGTGTATGCAATAACTCACTTTCCACTCCCAAACACGCACTTGCAGAAAAGTTGAAACTCTACCTGCCCGCACAGCTGTGGAAGAAACTCACCACCACCAAAAAACACCTAAGTCAAAGCTCAATTCTTTCCAGAAGGTGCAGGTGACCCACTGACTTGCTACTGAGAGCCAGGAGTCTGAGCTGTACAAAAAGGCAAGCAACTATTCCACATCTCAGAGATGACACTCTGAAACAGATGCTCACCTGAGCAGAAGAACCACATCAGGGAACAGTTTTCAGGCCTGTTTTCTAGACCATGCAGCAGAAGAAAGGTCTTGAGAAACTTCATGTGAATCCAATGGTGCACACACAACCCCAATTATCATCTCTCCAAGTACTCGGACAACAGTCTTGTGCATATCACTCCTCAGTTACACAGTAAAATTAAAGTGCCAGGCAAATTCATCCCAATACACAGACTAATATACACTGCCACCACCTTCACAGCCCTCAGCCTCCCAAGACGAAATGGGCAACTGGTTGCTTTAGGCTTTACAGGTGGCATACAGTCGCAATCCCAAACAGTCCCGAATCCTCTCCCTCCCCGCACTTCTCCCTTTATAACCTTCCTAGCGGCTCATAATAGCACGTTTTAAAAATAAGTAATCCAGAGCATTGTTATTCTCCAGCGGATATGCAAGGACTGTGCAGAGTTCAATCAAAAGCAAATGCAAGCCCAACAAAGTAAGGCAAGAGGAGAGCAGAGCAAACTAACCCTGACCTATTGATAGGGAAAAACAAGCAACCAACTAACCAACCCAACCAGTCTCCCAGCCTCCTTCAAAACCACCCAGCCCCAGAGGGGCGGGCAGGATGCTCCTCATTTACAAAGCCTTCCCTTACCGAAGTTGCTTAGAATCCTGACAATCTCCAGCTGCTGGTTCTACAGGAATCCCGGCAAAGACACCAAACAGGTGCAACCCACCAACTAACTGAGATCCCATTCACAGTGTGGCATATTGAAGCCTATTAAGAGTTGGTAACTGCTAAATTCCACCCTTCTGCCGCCTTTTTAACAAAAGTACTCTTCCACTCTTTCTGATCAGTATGTAAAGCCTACCACCCTATCTGAGAAGTGGGAAGGCTGAAATAGATAACCTAAGATAATCACAGGTTTTTTAAACCACACACCTGTGGGTGCTCCCAAGTTACTACCTGACCACAATGATCAGTCATACAAGACAGGGGACCTTCTGGATAACGAAATCTGGACAGAGGCCAGCTTAGCAAAACAAGTTCCTAAAGTTGAAGAAATCAGCATTTAGTTACAACTAAAGCTTTTGTCATCTATCCAATTTGAGATTCTGCTAAATGTGCAAATTAAATGATGTTAGGGGTTGCCTTTCCAATACAAACTTCAGTATAAAAATAAAATTTCTTAAGAAAGGAAAGAAGTTTTGGAAACACATGAACTTGGGGAAATTTCAGAAAATTCTCCCACCACTTTCTGAAACTCTCCAATATTTTAGCAAAACCTTTGAAACTTGTGGACATTTTTCTTGATTCAGTTCTGTATCAGAATCACACTGTCCAGTGTTATCCAAGTTTAATTCTCAACAGTGTCCAAAAACACTTGGAAAGGAGTTATGACTGTACTTGGGAAAATGACACCCACATTACTAGACTGATTTGATCAGACACTACTCACGAAGTGAACTGAAAAGCAATCCTTTCTATTATGTTTTAGACATGCAGCAAAATACATACAGCATACGAAAACACAAAATTCTCTCAGCAATGTATTCCTCCAGCTGCTTAATCACACATGCCAGACACTCATGAAGTTACTGCCTTGCTGGGGCTGAGCAAAACAGCCTGGTGCTTGGCATGGGCTCAGCTCTCCTGCCCCCAATTATTGCCACTGCACTTACCACTGCTAAGTGCCTTGGTGTGGCATCTCAGTCACTTTGTCATCTGCAACAGTCAATGAGATTTTCGGTGAACTTCTAGTTACCGACATTAGGTTACTCAAGGAGAACAGTCTACCGTTACAGTGTTCCCACCAACCTGTGTGCAGCACTTCACAGGACAAACAAGGCTTTACCCCAACTTCCTGAAGACCTTCATTCATTTATGCAACCCCAGGTCTCTTGCTGAAAGAGAAATGGCCTATCCACTCAGGTGGCCCCCATTGGGACTCCTACCTACCTGGCCCCTTAACACAGGTAAGAAGACAGATTACCGTGACTCTGCCTTTTTAAGTACTCTCAAGAGAAATAAAAAGTGCCACGCAATGACTAACTGGCCTCGAGCCACCTAAGTTAAAGACCCTTTCCTTTACCATGCCTTTACACCAAACCCTTAAAACCAAGACCCTGACTCTCCAAATGCGAGGTCTTGGAAAATTTCTGCAACATGGGTAGAACATCGAGTCTACCTTCAGAGTCAGGCTCGTCTCTGAGGCGGGCAGCTACGCGAAGATTGCACGCAGGATCAAGAACACACCTGGCCGGATGTCCACGGCACCACCTACAGTCGGCGACCAAACTCCCAGAAACACGGCTAACTTAGCCACCGAGTGCCTGACGGAGACTCGGGGCCGGTCCGCGGCTGGAACCATCTGCAGCCTTGCAGGTGGTCTCCCCCACTAAGCGCGGCGACAAACAGCGTAGTTGGGAAGCGACCAGGGGCTCTCGGGGTGCGCACCGAGCAGGTGCGGGCGCGCGCCGCGGCCGAGGGAGTCCAGCGCGGGAGAGCGGACGGTCCCCGGGGCCCGCCTCCCGACCCGGGCGAGCAGGCAGCCCGTCCTAATTTACAGCTCGGGGGCTTTGTGCCGCCCAGGCCGCGGCGCCGGACAATGCGCGGCCGGGGTCCCGGGCGCCCCCCGCGCGGCCGTGTGACTGTGCAGCCTCCCGGGCCGGGCCGGGCCTGCTTAAAGATGGCGAGCCCCGCGCGTGGCTCCCGCGGCCGCGGCCACAATGGGCGCGCCGTCCGGCCGGCCTCACCTTCCATCTCCATATCCTCGGGCTCGCTCAGCTGCTGCTCGCCCGCCTTCGGCGGCGGCTGCTGCTGGTGGTTCATGTCGGCCGCGGCCTGGGCCTCGCCTGCGGCCGGGGGCCGGGGCGGCGGCGGCGGCGGGGCGGCCTCCTCCTCCTCCTCCCGCGCGTCGTCGGCGGCGGCGGCGGCCCCGGGGCGGCCCGCGGCGGGCGGCGGCGGCAGGGAGACGCGCACGTACTTGCTCGCGATTCGCCCAATCTCGGCGCCGAGGCGGGCGGGCGGCCGGCGGGCCGGGCCAGGCGGCCTCGTCGCTCGCTGTGCCCGCCGCCGCCTTCCCCGCCGCCGCCGCCGCGGGACCCGCCTCCCGCCGCCGGGGCCGGGACTGCGGGGCGGCGGGCCGGCCGGGGGCGGAGGGCGGCCGGGCGCGGGCCGCGGACTCAGCCCCGCCTCGGGCCGGGCGCGGCGGGCGGGAGGCCTGGGCGGCCGCGGCCGGCCTGCGGGGCCGGGGGCCGGTGGCGGCGGAGGCGGCGGCGCGGGCGGGACGGTGGCCGGGCGCGCTCGGGGCGCTGCGGCCTCCGCGTCCTCGGCGGCGGCGGCGGCGGCGGCGGGACTCCGGCTGCGGACGCGGCGCCCGGCGGCTCGGCTCGGCTCGCTCTCAAAATGGCGGCGGCGTGAAATGTCACATCCGCATGGGGGGCCGAGAGAGCGGGCGAGCCGAGAGCGAGGAAGAGAGCGGCGGGCGGGCGGCGCCAGCGGAGGGCGGAGCGGCGCGGGAGGCGGAGCAGGCGGAGGCCCGCCCGCCGCCCCCGGAGTCCCCGCCTCCCGCTTGCCGCTGCCCTCCCGCTCGCTCGCGCTGGGGCGCGCTGGATCTGGCGGGTCCCACGCGGGGCGCTGGGTCAGACGGCCCGGGCCTGCGGGTTCAACGCGGGGCCCTCGGCCACCCAACCCTCAGTCACCCCACTTGGAGGCTGGGGGACCCCGCCGCACCCCTGGGACCTGGGCTCTCGACTTTGCCTTTGGGACCCACGCGGGGTGCTCGCTCGGTCACCCGCCCGGAGGACTTCCTGCCTGCGGGTCCCGCGTGGGGCGCTCGGCCGCACGGCCCTTGGGCTGCGGAACTCTGCCGCGCCGCATCGAGCTGGGACCCGCCGGCAGGGCCCCGAACGCCGTCCCCAGCGAGGGCGCTCCCGAGGCACGCGGCTTAGACTGGGGCCCCAAGCCAGGGCCGACGCGGGCCGGCAGTTGCAGTCCTTGTTCACAAGCACGCCGCCCCCGATCTGTAGAAAGTCACCCCTTTGCAACGTGGGAGAACTGATTCTACCAGCAGGTCAAGTCCGGCAAGGTTTAGCCGCCACGGTTTAATCACTTCTCTTTGGCATGCTTGTGTTTCCTTCCCCTCTCCCCAACCGGACCAGGATTATCTATCTATCGAGACCTCCCCACTCCAGGGCCCATTCAGCAAACAGACCCCCACCCTGCCTCTCCTGACCCCAGAGAGACTGGTCATTAAGGCCTTTTCCGTGGTAGCCAAGGTAGGGTGGAAAAGGAGGAAAAGGATGCAGGACGTCTGTACAGCTCCAGGGAGAATGTAATTTGGCCCTATAAAGGCCAGGGGACTGGGATTCCTGGCCCACTCCCTACCTTCCCTCCCCCCTTTCCTGCACTTTTCCCCAGTTTATGAACTGTCCATCTGCCCACACCCAAAACAATGTTTTGTTTACTTTTCTGTCCCAACTGCTTGGGACACCAGTGCTCAGTAACTGTTGGTTGAATGAATGTTTGATTGAAATGACTAGGCTCCTCACACCCCAACGTTTTATACACTTGACTGTTTCCCACTCTTGAGCATCCTGCCAGACCAAGAGAACTAAAGAGCCCAGGATGTAGTGCACCAGAAATGGCCCCGTCCCTTGGGTCACAGAAATGTTAATGAACAATTCTCAAATGTGAAACAGTCTTTTGGAGCACATCCTTGACTTGAATCAACAGGGAAATTTGAAGATTATGATGACTCCAAAATGGACATGGTGGCCCACACCTGTAATTCCAGTCCTGGTCCCCCGGAGGCTGAGACAGGAGGTTCCCCGAGAGTTCAAGGACAGCCTGAACTACAAATCTAGACCCTGTCACAATCCTCCCCCTGAGATGTCTTCAACTGGATGTGGTTCCTGTAATCCCAGCATTCTAGGAGGCTGAGGCAGGAGGATCACAAATTCAAACCCAGTGGTGGGCAATTCAGAGACCTATTCAGACCCTGTCTCAAAATAAAAAAGAAATATAAAAGAACTGAGGAAGTAGCTCAGTGTGAAGGCCATGGGTTCAACCTCCAGTACTAAAAAAAAAAAAAAAATTGTGGGATATACAAATATGGTTCAGGTTGAAAGTCCCTTGTCCAAAATACTTGGGACCAGGCCAGAGATGGTGGCACAGGCCTGTAATCCCAGTACTTGAGAGGCAGAGGCTGAAGCAGGAGGATCACTACAGGTCCCAGCCCAGCCTGGGTTGCATAGTGAGTTCAAGGCCAGCCTGAGCCACCTAGCAAAATCTATCTCAAACAAAACAAAACGTTTAGGACCAAAAGTGTTTCAGATTTTGGATTACTTTCTGGATTTTGGAATATTTGGATATACATGATGAGATATCTTAGAGATGAAACAAAATTTATGTATATTTATTTTTCATCTATACCTTACATAGCCAGAAGGTAATTCTATATAAAATGTAGTACTGTTGCATTATTTTTGGTTTGTTTTAGTTTGGGTTTTTTGCTTTGCTTTGTTTTGTTATTTTTGCAGTGCTGAAAATTGAACCTAGAGCCTTACCCATGCCAGGCAAGTATTTTACCCCTACACTACATGCTCTCCTCCCCTGATTCTTCTTTTGAGACAGCGTCTTACTAGGTGGTCCAGGCTGGCTTGAACTTGTGGTGATCCTCCTGCCTCAGCCTCCTGAGTGCTAGAAGTACAGACATGTACCACTGTACCTGGTGTCAGTCCCCTTTAAAAAAATTTTTTTTTTACTTTCAAGAGAGTCTCACTGAGCTGCGTAGGCTGCCCTTGAACTTGTATATGTGCTGTCCAAGCAGGCACTGGCCTCGAACTTGTGATCCTCTTGCCTCAGTCATGTGCCACCACACCTGACATGCACCTGCATCTGGACTGCAACTGGTAAGGTTAGTTCAGGTGTGGAATTTTCTACTTGCACCATCATGTCCGTGCTCTAAAAAGTTCTAAATTGTGCAGTGCTTCAGATTTATGATTTTTGGATTAGAAATACTCAAACCTCTGTACTCATATAAGGAAATAGTATTGGGCAGTGAAATCAGACACTAATACATGTCACCTGCCACACAGATGAAACACCTTGCTTAATGAAAACAAAGGACCACACATTGTATGATTCTGATTCCATGCAATGTGCCAAACAGGCAAGTCAGCTCTTAGAGACAGAGTGTTGACTAGCAGTTACCAGGGGTTGAAGTGTTAAGGATTCCTCACTGGTAATTACAGGACCTCTTTTTGGGGTGATGAAATATTCTAAAATTTGACTTAGCTGAGCATAGTGACACATGCCTGTGATCATAGCACTCTGGGAGGCTGAGACAGGAGGACTGCAAATTCCCAGCCTGGGCAACTTAGCAACTTAGTGACTTGGACCCTGTCTCTAAATAAAACGATAATAATAATAATAATAAGGGCTGGGACCAGGAATTAAGCTCAGTGGCTTAAGCACCTGCCTGGCAAGCGTGAGGTCATGAGTTCAATCCCCAGTGCCACCAAAAATAAGTAAATAAATAAATAATAGTAAGGGCCGAGGATATAGCTCAATATGAATCCCCTGGGTTCAATTCATAGTACTGCCAATAAATGAATTAATAAACCATCTGGTGATGGTTGCCCAGTTCTGTGACTGCACCAAAAGTCATTTAACCGTACACTTTACATAGGTAAAATGTGTGGTACACAAATTAAATCTCAATACACTACTTTGGAAATCAATACAGTATCGTTACAAGTAAGACATCTTACAGTGGACAAAGTGAGTGAGGAAGCCCAAGTGGAAGCTGTCCCGAATCTAGAGATAAAGATGAACGGATCAGGGTGATGGAGGTGGAGGAAAGGGGACAGGTCTACGCACACAGGCAGGTCCACTCGGCTGTGCTTGCCAAGAGGCTGCAGTGGAGTTGGGGGGGACCCCAGCGGAGCTCTACCTAGCTTGTGCGACTGCTGCCGAATGATAGCGTTCCTCACTAACAAGGGGCAAATATGAGGGAGGCGCAGGTCTGAGAGAGGCGTTTGGCTCTATTTTGCCCTTTGTTTTTCAGGAAAGTTTCATTTTGCTCTTTGGCACCGGGGCCTCAGTTAGTTACATGTGAGATGCCTGTTAGGCATCCAGGTGGCAGCAGCTACAGTTAGCTTATCAGTGATCTGGGTTGAAGATGTGGTAGTGCTGGGTACAGATGACGTGAGTGCAAAGAAGCCACTGAGGGAGGTGGCACTGGGCAGATATAAACCGGATTTAGACACAGATCTAAGATACTAACAAGACTCAAGCAGACCCTCTGCTGCCCCTCACCTCGACCGCCTCTCCCTCCATCCCATAACTCCTTGTTCATGCTAATTATTATTATTTGCAATAACTGCCATTATCTGTTTGAGTTGTGCCCCCATGCCCTTCAGCCTTGCTGCTACTTCTGTGATTAAGTTTTATTACATAGCAAAAGGGGTTTTGCAGTTGTCACCTGACTTTAAAATAGAGATTATTGGGCGTGGTGGTGCAAGCCTGGAATCCCAGCACTCTGGAGACTGAGGCAGTAGGATCACTGCAAGTTCAAACCAGCCCGAGTTGCATAGTGAGACCCTGACTCAAAAAGAAAAAAAAAATAGAGATTATCCAGTTGGGGTGAAGGGAATCACACTGGCCCTATGAGAGCAGGTTGTTTTCTCTGGCTTGAGGCAGAAAGGTGTGGATATGGGGGAAATACACTGGTATGATGGAGGAGACACGAGGAGAAGATGGACGAGAAAGTTGCCTCCGTGAGCTAATGGCAAAGCCAGCCCACAACCAACAGCCAGCGACCTCAGGTCTGAATTCTGCCAACCTGAACAGGGCTATTCTCCCCAGAGCTGCCAGATGATTGCCAGCCCTAGGCTCTGGCCTGTGAAACCTTGAGAAGAGAACCCAGGTCAGCCCACTTGGACTTTTCTGTAGAATCATAAGATCACAGACAGGATTGAACCCACGGCCCCATGCATGCTATTGAATGAGTGTCCTAAGATGCTTCATTTATCCTAATTTATTATGCAACAATAGAAAAACACAGATGACCTTCGTCTTCCCTCCTAGGAACTCTTTGAGGGGAGAAGCTGACATTCACACATAGGACCTGGCACACAGGAGATGCTCAGGGAAGAGTTGCTAACCAATTTTACCTCAGCTACTGTTTACTGACTGCCCACTGGGATACTGACTGCCCACTGGGAGGCAAGGGCTGCTCGAAGACCGTGGCTGGGGCACAGGCGCCACATGCTTGGGAGGTCTCTCCCGTTACAGTGTCTTTTCACCTGTCTCATCCCGCCTGGTAGTGCATACTCTTCAAATGAGAGGTAGCAGAATGTGAGTTCATTTTCAGGCCACCACAGCTTCTAGAAAAGCAACACCAAAGCCTTTGCAGGCCTCTGAAAGAAGCCCAGACTCAATTATTCCAGAGGGCTCTGCTAGCCTGCTTTCTTCTTCCCCGGTGGAATTGTGCCTGCAGCACATAGAAAGCCCATTTGCACCAAGAGTGTGTGTGTGTGTGTGTGTGTGTGTGTGTGTGTGTGTGTGAGAGAGAGAGAGAGAGAGAGAGAGAGAGAGAGAGAAAGTGTGGGCCTGCAAAAGTGAATCCGCTGAGTAATGCCTGCTTCCTTGGAGGTTTAATGCCAAGGTATCTCCAAAAGACTGGGAAGCTCCAGGGGGAGCAGGACTAGGGCACCACTCCTGATCACTGCCAATTTTTAAAAAATACATAACCTCTGCCCTGTTTTGGAAACTCAGGACCCGAGGAAAAGAACAAAACCGGGGTGACAGGAAGCACCAGCAGGGCTGACTTGTCATTAGGTAGAATGAGCAAAGTGCAGGGAGGGGCCACCCTATCATTATCCTGTGAGCAAAACATATTTTGCCACTCCAGGGGCCCTGTGCCATGACTTGGCATAAACAGAGGGTTGGTTTTTCTTCTTGAGAACCAAAATATTTATCTAGAAGTCACCTTGGCTGGGGTCTGAAACAGTGATGGCGAACCTTTTAGAGGCCAATCACCCAAATAGCAGCCACTTACTTAACGCAAAGCGCCAACACTGCAAGTAAACCTGAATACTAAGGTTTTAGTTTAGAAAAAAAAACTCATAAACTTGACCTGCATGCCGACAGAGAGGGCTCTGTGTGCCTACTGGTCTCAAATATGTCACAGGAGAAATGAGATTAACAGGCCTCTCATTCCCGCCCCCCCATAAATAAGTTTGTAAATAATCCATACCAGGAAAGATGACCTAATTCCACGCCACAAGGTTAGTGATGAGGATTTGGGTTTAGAGGAGATAAGGGTCTTGGCCAAGGTCTTGTGGCCAAGGTCTTGTGACCAAGGTCAAGTAGTTTGGAAGGGTCAGGGGCTTGCAGGTTCAGAGGCACAGGATCCAGGTCCTATATAGGTTTCTGTAAACTTCAACACAGGAAGTTCAAGCAGCCTCTGAACTCAGTGTTCTTAGGGAAATGGGGAATATTGTTTATATCTGCAACAGTAACAACAATATCCAGAGGTTGCAACATGGACAAGGGCAAGAGTGGATGAGAATTTATCAGGGTGTGGTGGTGCATGCCTGTAATCCCAGCACTAGGGAGGCTGAGGCAAGAGGATCGAAGTGAGTTCAAGGCCAGCCTGGGCTACATAATGAGTTCAAAACTAGTCTGGACTACATAGCGAGACCCTATCTCAACCCCCCCCAAGAACTGATGAGGACCCAG